>JAVQKC010010833.1:0-10165 GCA_036025475.1 Philypnodon macrostomus
CTCTCTCACAGTGGACATGCACCTACGATGAAAATTTCAGACCCCTTCATGACTTCTAAGTGGGAGAAATAGCAAAATAGCAAGGTGTTCAAATACTTGTTTTCTTCACTGTATAACAATTACAGCACACTCAATAAAAACATTTAGACAAAACCAGACAAATATATGAACTCATACACACACACACACACACACACACTCAGCAACCTGGCAGCAGGGGGCAGCAGGAGCAGGGTAATTAATGTTGACAGCTCTGATTGTCAATGAACCATTTCTTTAGCTGTGACTTAAAAGAGTAATATGTGTCCAGATTTTTGATGGTTATGGGGGTTAAGTTCCACTCAGTCGCAGCTCGAACAGAAAAAGCAGTATGACCAAACACACTTTTCCTGAAGGGAATGAGACAGTCTCCTCTCGCTGCACCTTGAGTTCTACGGTTATCAGCTGATCGGATACTAACAAACTGATGAGGTGCAGAGATTTGAGTATTTGACCAGATTTTCCCAGCTCAGTAATCTGTGTCCCTTGAATCCCTTTAAAATCTAATGTGGGTCTACATTGTTTAAAAGCCCCTAATCAGAGACATAGAGATAATCTGAATGATGGAGCTTCAAAATAGTTCTTCCTTAGCACATTTCTCAATTTGAATGGCACTTTAAGCTTGAGCAGCTACTTCAGGAACAAATGAGTTCAAGGAAGTGCTGTTTAAAAACTAGCCTATTGTTGCCAATGGAGTTGTCATAACTCTGCTTCTCTATGGCTCTGATTAGAAGAGAGTTCCCAATGAAAATGTTACTCGAGTAAAAGTAAAATGTAGTCATCAAAATATTTACAAAAGTAAAAAAAATTAGGTACTGGGTCAAAACTCTATAGTAACTGCTGAATGTATGTGATTTTGTAATAAAAAAATTTAAAAATATATTTTATTTGAACAAAGTTAAGGCATAAAATGACCAAATCTTGTCACTTTTCACAATAAGAAGCTATATGTAGATGACACACAAAGTACTCAAGATTCAGAGTACTGTTACTTCAAAACAATATTACTCGAGTAAAAGTAAAAAGTAATGTGCAGTAAAACTACTCTTAGAAGTACAATTTATTCAGAAAGACTCTTTACTACCCACCTCTGAAGAAATGGCACTCGTCTTCTCCACGGTGCGCTCACGACCCAACAGTGCTCCCTGGTGTCCGCCTGACTCACGTACAGCGGCGGAGGAAGTGTTTCGGAAGTGCGCGCAGGCCAAAGACGAGTCGAAGGGAAGGGCGGAGGAAAAGAGGAGGCTGCTGCTGCTGCTGCTGCTGAGTGGATTGTAAACTGAAAAAACATTGTTTCCATCGGCAACCAGGCGAATTAACCACATTATTCATATCCAACAAGTGGACAGAAACTTGGAAGCGTCCCCGAACAGGTTGCACGGAATCCCCACGTAAGGTGAGCGGATAGCCAGACAGTAAACAGACGACACACTGTAGCTAGCTGCTGCTGTAAGTTAGCTAACCAGTAAGGTGTATGGATCTTTTCTCAGCAACTGTGTCCGTCGTTAGTGTTTACACAATGCTTTGACAGTTATAACAAGCTAAACAATCTAACAGCATCATTTAAAGAAGGTAGCCAATTCATAGCGCACGTAGCATTGAGCACTCCAGCCGTGTAAGCAGCGGTGAAATCATGAAAGACTGATTGTATGTACATGCCTGCGTGGCTATACCCGTCTCTTGGTTGAAGTTACGTCTGTCTACCTAATAATGTCGTGTTTGCGTTTGGACAGCTTTCTTTTACGCCGAGGTTACGCGTCCAAAGCACTAGCCTCTTTATCACTGCTGGTTTAACTGTGGGGTGAACGTGGTAGTTCATTAATCAGTACGTCATTAATTAAAATGATTTATAACATTGCAGAGCTCAAGAGGGTGTCGCTAGAGTTAAGTGAACATAAGAGTAAGCGGTTATTCTTATCAGGGGTAGATTTGAATGGTCTTTAAGGAGTGACTGATTGCCAAGATAAACCTTACTTGACCCCCTTGCACTACCTCCGGACATAACAGTTGTCACCCCATCACTTGGTCAGTGTGGGGGGTCTGTCGGGAGCACATGTATAGTCCCACGAAATTCACTACACTACAAACGGGTCTAAAACAGGACTTAAACTGGGTTAAACTGGGGCTAAACAATGAGTAAGGACAGCTCTACAGCTAGAAAAAAGGAGTAAGCCGTGTCTGAACTAGGGCTTAAGATGAGGTAAACCTAGGCAAATCCGGGTCTAAAACACGGACTAATTAAGTGCCCAAATCTTCAGGACCTCTGTATTGTGTATATATTGAGTCTGATTTTTGTATTGCATTTGTGGTCATCTTCACGTTCAGTCTGAACGTGATGCGTCATCATAAAACCAGCCCGGCCATTCTCCTCTGACCTCCAGACATTTTCTCTTTTTTTGGACCATTCCCTGTAAACACGAGAGTTGCATGTGGACATTCAAGTCCATTGCACTTTTATTTCTCTTTTTTCCATTAATTAGTCCTGGCTTAGTACTAAAGCGGTCTAATTCTAGTTTAGCTTTGGCAGGGTTTAGACCTTGTTTAGTTCTGGTTCTTACATTGTTTAGTCCTGGTCTATTGCTTGCTGATGGTTTAGACTCATGTTCT
Organism: Philypnodon macrostomus; assembly: GCA_036025475.1. Taxonomy (NCBI): domain Eukaryota; kingdom Metazoa; phylum Chordata; class Actinopteri; order Gobiiformes; family Eleotridae; genus Philypnodon; species Philypnodon macrostomus. The sequence goes on from JAVQKC010010833.1 coordinate 2,647, forward strand.
CCTGGTTCAGACCATAATTAATCCTGGTTTACTATTATTCCTGACTTGGTATTTGTAGACCTGGTGATGTCACCCCCCTGATGTTATTGCATTCATTATGATGCTCACTCTTCATTTCAGCAGGTTTGCCAATAATAATGCTGAAGTGAAGAGGATTAAATACATTGAATGCAGTAAAGCGGTTTAGACAGTGTCCATTGAGTGTAACAGTAAATGTGATGTTTACTGTTGTTGAGCCAGCTGTGCCATAGACAGACAGACCTCATCTGTGCAGCCGTTCACTGAAATCAGTTCTGGTTTAGTAATATTTTTTTTTCCTGGTTTTGGCATTTTTTAGTCCTGGTTTAGACTGTGTTAGTCCTTGTTTAGTACTGGTTTAGACTGTGTTAGTCCTTGTTTAGTACTGGTTTAGACTGTGTTAGTCCTTGTTTAGTCCTGGTTTAGACTGTGTTAGTCCTTGTTTAGTCCTGGTTTAGACCTGGTTTAGACTGTGTTAGTCCTTGTTTAGTCCTGGTTTAGACCTGGTTTAGACTGTGTTAGTCCTTGTTTAGTCTTGGTTTAGACTGTGTTAGTCCTTGTTTAATCCTGGTTTAGTGCCATTTTGACATGGTTTAATCCTGGTTTTGACCTTGTTTAGTCTTGATTTAAAGTTGGTTTAGTCCTGGTTTAGTACTAGTTTACCCCAGACTGAGTTAAGACCTTGTATAGTCCAGCTTTAGACCTTGTTTAGTCCTAGTTTAAATTTAGTTGGTTTTCCATCACCAAAATGTACTTCACAGACACCTTTACTTACTACCATAGACAGGCCTCATCTGTGCTGTACTGGGTCACTGTCTGCCCAGAGGGGAAACTAGCATCAAATCAATCCACACTCTGACCTGCATATTATTGATGCTACATTTTTCATCCGTGTCCCTGTCTCTTTACTGGACTAGGGCTGCACAGTAATAGAGAAATGATATTCAATAACCATGTTGAATTTGCAATATTTTTGATTAAATGAATTCCTTTATTTAATACACTGTCGGCCAAAAAAAGTTTCCACCTGGAATTAAGTAAATGGGTGTGAGCCTCCTGTAGTTGGTCAGGTCCAGGTTCAGTAACATTATGTGTCCAAAGAATGAGGTCAGCTGACTCCCTGAATATACTGAATGACCAGGTTATTCCATCAGTGGATTTTCTTTCTTCCCTGATGCCACGGGCATATTCTAAGATGACAATGCCAGGATTCATCTGGCTCAAGAGTGGTTCAGGGAGCATGAGACATAATTTTCACACCAGTCCAGACCTTAACCCCCTTGAGAATCTTTGGGATGATCTGGAGAAGGCTTTGTGCAGTGGTCATCATCAATGCAAGATCTTGAAAATTGGATGGAAATAAATCTTGGGACATTGCAGAAACTTAGTGTTTTGATGGTGACTTTCTTTTGGGCCAGGCAGTGTAGTTACAATTTCTTCATAATCCAAATTTGAGACAAAAAGAGGACTACAACAAGGCCATATTAGGCCTAAATTAAGGAAAATCATGAGTTAAATCCACTAAACATATTTTCATTCAATGGTCTAACATTCTACAGTATACAAATGCAAAAATCATAACATATATGTGCAGTCTTCTGTAGTGGACAATTTTTAGTTTGAAATCAAAACGATACATTTTATGGTAGTCTAAAGCTTTTTTTCTTGCAGGCTTTTTTTCTATGGGCCAGTATCCTCTGAAATGGCATTGTGTAGGCCAATATTTACTATATTGACTTATCATTCAATATATAAAAATGAGTAACATTTGATGGATATATGGACTTATTGTATAATCATTTAAATACATTATTAATACTGTATTACTTTATATGTTTTGATTGTGTTTGTATTTATTCATTGCTCCTCTGTTTAAAAAAAATAGATTAGTAAATTAGACTTTGGTTACTGATATTGAAAAGGATATAAACTGGGGTTATCATGCTTTAGGGTCAGTGTATGAGTGTATAAAACGTTCTTTTCTGAGGCAATATATCATCCTTCAAAATGTTTTATTGTGACAGGCCTAGCATTGTGTTCCAAATAAATAAACAGTTATCAGAATAATGATAAAATGATCTCCAGGGTTTTTTTATGGCTCTGAAGGATATAACTCTATATTGTCCTAGGGGCGGGCAATATGGCGATAAAACATTGAATCGTGATATTATATTTTTATCACCCACAAATATATTGTCCAAATTGTGATAATTATATTTTTGCGACATATTTGAATGTTTTGTTTTAGAGACTGGAAAATCCTTCCTTCAGCGGAGACCGTGTGTGTGTCTGGTGAAGTGGGCACCGGAGGAATTTGTGGCGGCCATGAAACACGGGTGAAGGGCCATCTCTGCGGGGGACTCTCTCACAGCAGTGCCCGGTGAAGGGGTGGGTGGAGGAGATGAAGCTCAAACAGCGCATGGTGGTGCTGTGTGCCGTGCTGCTCCTACTCGGACTGGCCAAGATCTTCCTCCTGGATGGGGGCGAGGGGTCCGCCGCCAGCCGCCGAGACCTCCGGGCGTTTCGCAAGGTCAGACTGGATTGAATTTCTGTTAGTCTTGTTTAGTCCTAGTTTAGTCCTAGTTTAGACCTGATTTAGTCTTTGTTTAGTCCTTGTTTAGTCTTTGTTTAGTCTTTGTTTAGTCCTGGTTTAGACCTTGTTTAATCCTGGTTTAGACCTTGTTTAGTCTTTGTTTAGTTCTTGTTTAGTCTTTGTTTAGTTCTTGTTTAGTCTTTGTTTAGTCCTTGTTTAGTCCTTGTTTAGTCTTTGTTTAGTCCTGGTTTAGACCTTGTTTAGTCTTTGTTTAGTCCTGGTTTAGACCTTGTTTAGTCCTGGTTTAGACCTGGTTAGTCTTTGTTTTTTCCTGGTTTAGACCTTTTTCAGTCTTTATTTAGACCTGGTTTAGACCATTTCCATTTACACGTGATTAGGTCCTGTGTCAGTTTATGTTTAGCCTGTTTTTTGTCCAGGTCTAGACCTGGTTTAGTCCTGGTTGAGTGTTCGTTTACACCTGATTTATTTATTACGTTAAAAAACCTGATTTACTGGTTTAGATCTCATTTAGTCTGGGTTTAAACCTAGTTATATGTTTACATCTGTTTTTTTTAGTCCTTTTTATAGGACTGGTTTTTTGTCCTGGTCCAGCCTTGTTTGGTCCTAGTTGAGGCTTCTTTTAGTCCTGGTTTAGACCTGTTGTAGACCTGGTTTAGACCTGGTTTAGACCTTAGACTTGGCTGCACTGTCTGAAGCCTGACCTTGCATATGTTCAGTTTTTACAAGTGCCCTGATAAAGAAGCTGATGGCACTTATGAACATTAGTTTAGTCCTGGTTTAGAACTGGTTTTGTCCTGGCTTAGTACTAGTTTAAACCATGTTTAAACTTAGGCCTGGTTTAAGCCTGGTTTAGTCCTGGTAGACCTTATTCAGACCTTAGTCCTGTTTTTTTGCTGAGTTAACAGGTATCGGTATTGTACTGTATCTAGAAATGAACAATGCTATTGGACCATCTCTAGTAATATTTTTTTTCAAATGATAGACACACATGCTCTGTTGAAGTATTGATTTGAGTTATGTGCGTGTGTGTCCCAGCCACATACTTTATTAATAAAATAAAATTAAGCTGGGTCACGGTTTAGCTCAGTCAGTAGAGCTGAGCTAAAGTCCTTCAAGCTTGAAATGCTCGCCCTGGCATCATGAGTTTGGATCCGGCTCACAACAGTTTGCTGAATGTCACTCCCCGCTCTTCTCCCTGGTGTCCTGTTGTGATACTGTCCATTGAGCAGTGTTTTTCTTGTGGTCTTTGCAGATATGTTGTAAATTTTGTCCTTGTATCCTCCCCTTAGATGGAAGCAGGTCTTTCTCTGTCGCGGGGTGCCCGTCTCACCCACACCCTCCAGTCGCCGTGGGAGATCGCCAGTCAGTGGGTGGGGCCTCGGGAGGTGTACCCGGAGGAGACACCGGAGCTGGCTGCGGTGCTGATGGCCCTGAGCACGGCCAGGATAGAGCGGGCCGACGTGGGCTACAAGGGAACACAGCTAAAGGCACTACTGGTGCTGGATGGAGGGCAGAAGGTTGTCTTTAAGCCCAGGAGGTCAGTTAGTAGTTAGATTGTATTAGGAATTTGAGGTGAGCAAAAAAAATATACACATACTGCTTGGCCAAAAAAAAGTCACCACCTGGATTTAACTAAGCACACAGGTGTGAGCCTCCTGTAGTCAGGTCTAGGTTCAGCAACATTATGTGTCCAAAGAATGAGGTCAGCTGACTCCCTGAATATACTGAATAACCAGGTTATTATATCGGCAAAACAATGATATTATGGAATCACGTCGGTACTCATCCGCGTCCGCAGATCCTAGTTGTGAACACGATAACTCAAAAAACTAATGTCAGTTTCAACATTTGCACACAGGTACATACCATAAAGATGCAGAAATGTATCTATTTGGGTACTTCGATGAATGATAATTCAATAATTCACGAATTAATGTTTTGATGCACTTTTATTGAGCCAATAATCCTGCTGAACATAAAATGCTGTGAATTTTGACACATTGATCCGGGCAATTGTATACTTAATGTACATAGGCACATTACAGAGGTCAAATAAAGAATGACTCCACAGTGTACCCAACATAAAATATTATTATGACCTCACCCTACAACAAACAGGAAGTTTTTAATTGAATTTGGGAGGTCAGGTATATTTGACAGCCTCTAAATTGCACATACTTTGTCCGATTAGGCTCAAACCTGAAATACCTAATCCCCCTGGCCCTGAACATACATGCTGGCAGTTACCTCTATAGCGCCTGCTATAAGACTGAAAGAAGAATGTAGTTTTAGGGAATTTTCAAAATTTGGCAAAGACATTCTTCACAAACCTCCAGACAAATCAAAAAAAGTCAAATAGACCCTTCTCATGTTTGTCATGATTTGGGGGCGAGGCCTCTTAATTGCTTGTTAACAATATAAAAATCCTTAGAAATCACACAATGTCTGATTAAGGTGCCCGTTGGTGACAGTTGTAGCAGATGTATGGGGCCGTTTCGCCGATATACACCTTGCTGACGAGGACGACAGCACAGGCCTAGTTCCATCAGTTCTTCCCTGATGGCACGGGCACATTCCAAGATGACAATACCAGGATTAATCAGGCTCAAATTGTGAAAGAGTGGTTCAGGGAGCATGAGAGATAATTTTCACACATGGATTGTCCACCACAGAGTCCAGATCTTAACCCCATTGAGAATCTTTGGGATGTTCTGGAGAAGACTTTGCACAGTGGTCTGACTCTCCCATCATCAATACAAGATCTTGGAGAAAAATTGGACCGAAATAAATCTTGCGACATTGTAGAAGCTTACCCAAACAATGACACAAAGAATGTGTGTCATCATCAAAGCTAAAGGCGGGCCAATGAAATTAGTATCTGACCTTTTTTTGGTGGCATTGGTGACATTTATTTTGTCCAGGCAGTGTATTATCACAATTTTACTAAGCCAAGATTTGATCACAATTGTAGTTGACTTTGTATTTAGGGTTTTTTACAGAGACTACTGCTATCAGTTTCTTCATAAAACATGTTGAACTACAGATCCAATGTTCCTCATTATGCCTAATACTATTTTTGCCCCTTTTTTAATAATATTAACACTGGCATTGTTTAGGGCACAATTAATCACAGTTTTAATGGTCACAATTGGCAAATCGCAAAGGCTGCAATTTTTTTGAATATAATATCCTCTGCACAAAACAAAATCTATGTAAAACCTGCTTACCTTGTAGGGTTAAACATGAGTCTTGTGGAAGTTTAACAGTTAATATTTTTGTCTTCTTTCAAGTGTCAACGCTTCCAGACAGGTTTAAAATGTGCTGTGAACAAAAATCTTGGTTTAAAAACAATATCTCAAATCTAGCCACAATCACAATATTTGTTATAAAATCACAATTAGATTTTATTTCAATTTTTTTCAAAAGCATGCAGCAGCATTATTACAGTAAAGAGCAGATCATAAATGAATGCACTGTAGCACTATTGAGCAATCTTCCCAGATTAACAGATCATTATTACTTACACACCCCTATTAGAAATGTTAAATTACTCTCCTGTTTTACTTGTTTTTTTATGTGGATCTAATCTCAGGTACAATAGAGACTATGTGGTGGAAGGTGAGCCGTACGCAGGCTACGACAGACACAATGCAGAGGTGGCTGCTTTTCACCTGGACAGGTTTGTACAGTTTGTTTATTCTAGGGCAAGCCTGACTCTCCACTGTATCCGCTTTGAGTGTGGTGACTCACTCACATAGATTGATTTCTTGGGTGGAGTGAACAGCGCAGAGTAAACAAAAAAAAATGTAGCAGATGCCAGTAAAGCAGCACAGAAGAGAAATCAACATGGTGAACAATGTTATGGAGCAGACGGGGAGACGCAACGCATGAGCAAGCATCACTGCAGACCAACAAATCGGGCTGCACGTAGAGTTTTACACCGGAGGAAGACTCTGTGAAGGGGAGGGTCGCTCTGTATAGGCTATACAGAGAACTCCCATCTGGCTTGCCAGGCTAGAACAGATGTCCCACTCTATTAAATTTCACAGCATTTTCAGATCAAAGACAGCGTCCCACAATTTCAGCACAAACATTTTGTTTATCTACATATTAGAAATTTGTCTGATAGCAACTTTACGCAAAAAACAACAACTTTTTCCTAAAATATTTTTAGGAAGATCTGGAATAAAACAAGGACCAATTGATTAGATTTTGGGAGTGATGTGGATCACCGTCTGGATCGAGGATTTTTTGGCATCTGGTAGCGACAAAAACTACTGAATGGATTTAGATGAAAGGTTAGAAAGTACACTGAGACCAGTTCATGAAAGTTTGGGAGAGAGCTGTTGAAATGAGCTGCCTTGGTGGAGGTCTGTGCTTTCTGAGTGTGGTCTAGGTTAGTCCTAGTTTAGTTCTGACTTGGTTTAGAACAAAGTTTAGTCTTAGTTAAGACAGATTGTACAGATTAGGAAACAAAAACTGCGCAAACAGGCTACTTTTGAAGCTGACAACATATAGGCTAAGTGACTAATCTGACACGCTGAATGACATGTATAATATAAATTCTTACATTTTCAGTGTTTGTAACAGGTCCTACATTGTATCCCAAAAGGTATACTCCATCATTTTCCTTATTATGATCTGTCATAATTATATCGGCGAAACAACAATGTTATGGAATCACATTGGTCTGCAGATCCTAGCTGTGAACGCGATAACTCAAAAATGAATTGCTGGATCAGTTTTAACTTTTGCACACAGGTACATATCATGAACATACTAAACTGTATTGATTTTGGTTTTTCTATGATGATTATTAATTAAGTAATTAATTAATTACTGCCCAAAACTGTAAATGCATTTATTCAAAAAGTCTTTGCTGGATCTTTTTCAACTTTTGCACACAGGTACATATCATGAAGACACTGAACTGGATTGAGTTTGGTA
>JAVQKC010010838.1:0-14808 GCA_036025475.1 Philypnodon macrostomus
GAGGTGGGTAGAGTAGCCAATAATTCTACTCAAGTAAGAATATTGTTACTTCAAAATAATGTTACTCAAGTAAAAGTAAAAAGTACTCATTCACATAATTACTCGAGTAAGAGTAGAAAAGTAGTGGTGAAAAAAATACTGAAGTCCTGAGGAACTGAGCGTAATGTCAGATTATTTGTTGGATTTTTTTTTGTAATCAGACAAAATATATGACAATAATGTTGACAAAAACATTTTTTCAAACAACTAAAAAAGTAAATACTATTTTCGAAAATGAGGTCACAAGAAAGAAAATGTCCACATCATCACATTTTTCACATAAAGCTGTACCTAGATAATGCAAAGTAAAATAACTCTTACTAGCTTTTCAAAATTTGACTGAAGTAAGAGTACATTTACTTCAAAATATTATTACTCAAGTAAAAGTAAAAAGTACTGTGCAGTAAAGCTACTCTATGGAGTACAATTTATTTTAAAAATTACTCAAGTAAATGTAACTGATTGCTACCCACCTCTGATGATTATATTTCAATAACTCTGCCCAACACTTTTAAATCCTGTACATAATCTTCTCTAAATTGAATGTCAGTGCGTAAGAAAAGGTTACTCCTTTTTGATCCCGCATTATCCATTAAGACGATTTGTGGAGGTGTCAGGGTAAGAGCTCTGGATTTGGCAGATTCAAGTGATTTTACAGATTCTATTACTGAGTGAATTCACAATGGAAACCTGCTGATGAGGAAATGAGAAAGAAATCTGACTAGTTAATCTTACTTGGAAGGTTTACTTAACTTACTTTGTATTCACTTTAGTCATCTACACACAAAAATACGGGTTCATTCAAGGCAACTGTGTTCTGGTCTCAGCCTAGACCAGCTATTCCTAGTGTTTCTCGTCTGTCTTCCCTGGTGTTTGTCTCCCTCGTGTGGTTTTGCTTTGGTTTTATTTTCAGGCGTGGTCTCCAGCTGGCAGGTGTGGTCCATGGGCAGGCACAGCTGACTGCAGTTCCAATCAAGCTCCGCACAAAGACTCCCGGCTCTCCGGCTCTCATCGCCAGAATGTTCTTCTATACACAGTGTTAGAGTATTACACAACCTACCTTTTTTGTCTTGGACTCAGTTTTTGTTCTTTAGGACTCATTGGAGCATTTTGGTATTTGTAGATCTCCTGCCCTCAAGCCCATCCAGCTGGACCTTGCCAAGCCAAGCCAAGCCAAGTCAAGCTATGCCGTTACCAAGAGATTGACGTTCAATTGCCAATGTCGAGTTTGAATGTGTGTTTGGTAGTGGAGACCCTGTAGGTGCAGTGTGTTTTCACCAGTCAGACACAAGACTGCTCAATAAAATTTTCTTTGTATAGCCCTATATAACAAAATTGCCTCAGAAACAGGTGTAAGAAAACAAACAAAATCAACAGCCAATCGATATCTTTAATAATTTATAAGCATTCACTTCCATTGACATTTTAAGTCAGTTTTACAGTGCACTTGGTGGCATTTTAACCTGGTTTCTGAATGAGAGGGGTCTCAGCATGCATGTGGGGGGGTATGTGTTGACTCTGCAGTAATCAGCCTACACCAACAGCAGCGTGTGTAGAGATGTCGGGAGTAATTAGACAATCCCCGCTCCCATTTGCTGTTGGTATATTGTGACTGCCACTGCTGTGAATTGTAAATAGCCTAATCACTGTTTAGTGCCGCATCTACATGACTGGGGTCTGGAGCCTGGCATGGGGCAGGGGGGAATTCAGACTCAAGACATTTACATAGGCTAGATGTGTATCAAGGGAGAGGAGGAGGAGAGGTTAGTAAAAGCCTATACTATTTTTAGCACTGCTTTTTTATACAGAAGTCTGATGGTAACCTGTGGTCAAAAAGGATAACTTATATTTAGGGTTAGAAATGGACAGAAGAAAAGCCCATTCCAAAAGTCTGAATTTACAGTGTCAAAATTAAGTAATACTAATATTTCTGGATTAATACATATATTTTAAGCAGTTATTTATATAGATGTAGATAGTTTCAAAAGACCACATACTAAAACATTGTTACAAAATATTGGTATTGGGAAAATTGAAATGTCGGCATCGGTATCGGCCAAGAAATTTTATATCGGTGCATCCCTAGGTAATAGTATTATTCATTTGTCAAAGCTAACTGCATGTCATTGATTCATTAATAGTTGTACATGAAATATGTTATATTTGTAGCCTACTCATTGACTTTTACTTGAGTAATAATATTTTGAAGTAACTGTACACTTACTTGAGTAAATTCTTGTAAATCTAGAAAGAGTAAGAGTACTTTTACTACCTCTGTGTGTCATGTAAGAACAGCTTTATGTGAAACGTGATGATGTGGACATTCTCTTCTTTGTGCTTTAATTTTCCAAAAAATATTCCTTATTTAGTTTATCTTTTGAAATAATCAAAATCTCAAACAGATACTCAGGACTTAAGTAGTTTTTCACCCAGTACTTTTCTACTCTTACTCGAGTAAAATTATTGGCTACTCTACCCACCTCTGCACACCTCTGAAGTGTCCCCTGCTGCTTTGTTGTCAATAGTAAGTAATTTTCTGACTGTCAAATTAGTCACGTGACTTTTGAGTCAATGAACCAAATATAATCTCTATCTTCTCTTGTTCAGGTGCGATTTAACTGCCTTTGTGATCCCATTGAGTTCTGCAAATGTTTTCAATGAAAGAGATGACAGCTTTTGTACACTAGTAAGTGATAGACTGTAGTAAGTGTGTAAAAATATATTGGATTTGCCGGTGATTCAATTATGTCAAGCTACATTGCCTGAAAAGTAGCTCACAGGTAAGGCTGGTGTGGCGTTTGTGGTTCTGCCTTATAGTGACCAGAAGTCCCACTTTGCATTGGCCTACACAGTATATATTTTTTTAGCTCAAATCTAGTCATCTGCAGTCATTGATAAACAAATGTTTTATTTTTCTCCATGTAAAGATCAGATTCCAATATTAGTAGCCAATTATATATGCTGACAATATTAATTAAACCATGCATGCAATTTGGTGCATGTAACAGGTCCCACTAAAACACCCTTTATATCCGTCCCATGTCCGGTCCATTATGATCTGGTCACCCTAATTTGCCTGTGAGTAAAGACGTGTTCATTTTTGTTTATATTTGAAATGAACTTTTTTTCATATAATGCCTGGTTTACACTACAAGAGTTTGAACTTGTTGGCAGATATTCAAAACCTGAGAAAAAAATCACAGAGCACAAGCACATGTTAACGACATGCCACACACAAAATCGATTTCACTCACAGACATTCCCAGGTCAGACAGGATCCTCTCGAGATCAAACGTGACTTCAAAGTAAACAAACATGGTGTATTTTTGGTAGTTTGTGGACTCTTTATAACCGAGAAAAAATGATATAAACACCATGATATAGACGTGAGCTCCACACTACATCATGATACGGACGTGGGCTCCCCACTACACCATGATACGGACGTGGGCTCCCCATTACACCATGATACGGACGTGGGCTCCCCATTACACCATGATATGGACGTGGGCTCCCCACTACACCATGATACGGACGTGGGCTCTCCACTACACCATGATATGGACGTGGGCTCCACATTACAATATGATATGGAGGTGGGTTATTCTTTTTTTTTCTCTGAGCTTTTGGATTCCTCTCCATTCTCGCTTTCTGATTGGCTATATGTCACATTCAACAGGCCATGAATGGATAAATGTATTAAATAAATCCATGGTGCGTGCTCATTTGTCCTCGGGCCACACCTCACACGCTGTGATATCGGGCCAACATGTTAGATATCCCCGATTTGAAATCAGAGTCATCCTGACGTCCTTCCGAGCAGATCAGGGAACTGTGTATGGTGTGCTAAGATTATCTTTAGAGTCATTACGATTATCGGGAGGGGAGAATCGGGCTAAAATTGGTTTAAGTATTGTGATATCCTATAATAAGTGTAATGTTAGGGTGAAGATGTAACCCAAAATTGGAAAAATATTATCTGCAATATTAGTGGAAATTACTCCTGCTGCTTGCGTGCTTGTCAGTTGCTCCTGCCTTAGGCCTATAGTTTCTGGGTTGACCTCCATTTGCACATGGCACCAGAACTAAGCAGAATATGAATGAGAATTTGCAATACAAAATATTTTTTTAAAATCTACTGGAATTAAAAGTTTTTAACAAGATGGCCTCCTTCATGCCTCTCTCAAACACCTCCTCCCGCTCCATTATCTGGACATCTTCATCACGGGAAACTATGTTCTTTTTTACACACTGTCGAGTCCTGTCCTGGCAGGTCACAGTCCAATCACCTGTGGGTATTTAGTCATGTGACCATCACCTGTGTATCTCATGCCTGTCTTTGCATTTTCAAAACTGATGGTTAAAAGATTTTCAAAACTATTGTGCATGTGTAACCTGGATGTTAAAACATTAACCTACATAGACCAGTGTTCGCAATCACTATTTTGAGTCCCTCTGCAACTGGCTACCTTGATAATCCCCCTTTTGAAATTCAACCAATACCTCTTGAGCTAAAACATGCCTCCTTGACAATCCATTCTATTTTATTGACTGACATGCACATAGTACTCCCACATCTGTGTTCATTCTCCAGACAAAGAACTCTATAAAAGGTAGACACAAAGAGGCTGAAAATGTCCTACAAGAGCAGAGAACATAGACTCTGAGCAACCAATTAAAAGAAACCGTCTATGCAGAGTGCAGTGCCTGATGTTGTCAAAGGGGAACACACGTGTGCGGTCTTTGTGTTATAAACAATGTGATGATATCCTGGTTGTGCTTCACCTGCAGTTGATGTGTGTGCCGGGAGCCAGATATGCTAATGCTACGTGTATGTGAGCAGATAAACAATCAGCCAAGCCCTTCTCCACCTAAGAGCTGGAAATCTGGTCCTATCTTGGGAAGCATTTCTGCAGCCTGACTGTGGTAAGCATTTTAAAAGAAGCAGATAACTTTATTAGGTAGACCTCCTCGGATTCACATAATGCAACTATGTCTAAGGTTTACAGAGAACGGTTTGAACACGATGGAATATCCAGTGAGTGGTGGTGGTTCTGTTGGCCAAAATTGCTTAACCTTGTTATTGCATGGCCAAAAGCCATCTCCGCAAAATATGAAGACTGTGCCCCACAAGGTCTACCCAATAAAGTGGCCAGTGAGCAGAGGTGGGTAGAAAAGCCAATAATTTTACTCAAGTAAGAGTAAGTAAGAGTTTCTATGGAGAAAAAAGCTACTCAAGTAAAAGTAACTGAGTACTACCCACCTCTGCCAGTGAGTGTAAATTACATGTTCTATCTTGTTTCGTGAATACATTTTTTGACTGTGGTGGAGCATTCGGAAGTAGAGGGTAATTAAATGCAAAGATGGGATTAGAATGGTGTACTTGGTGTGTAGTTTATGTGGTTTTGACAACACGATACAGGCCAGCTGTTAAATCCAGGGATAAGCACCAGTGCCGTATAGCAAGGCAGATTAACAAGAGATTAGGACACTTGCTTTACCGTCAATAATTACCACCCACCAGGTTTCACTATAGGAGGCGAATGTCACCCAATGGTTGCCAGAAAGTATGTTTTTTTGCATATTCAGAGGGCAATGTCCTTCTAAAGAAATAATGCTGACATTCTCTGACATATAGATGCACTATGGGGAAATATTTTGACGCAATTTGTTTACATAGCAACTCCCACTTTGCTGTAAACACTAGTTTGCATTTGACCTATTGCAAAGTAAATGTACGTGTGCACTCATTTAGTGGCATAGAAGGCGTTTCATCCGTTTACACTGAATGTCCACTTTATTAGGTAGAACTGTTTACCAACCAAGCACCAGAGTGAAGAAGAAAGCTGATTTAAGTGACTGTGAATATAACATGGTTGTTGGTGCCAGAGGGACCGTTCTGAGATTCCGTTTCCGAAATTCATTTTGTCACGAAAATGCCTTGTTAATGGTTTGGAGGTCTGAACAGCTCAAATGCGCAATTTGACAGAACATGAAAAAGGTCAAAACGTTAACCATGCTCTTGCCTCCACTAGACTCGATTACTGTACAGCCTGCACCAAAAAGTCCATTAGGCGTCCAAAACCTAACTGGTTATCTGGTTCGAAGAGACAAGAGCACATAACTCCCACTTTAGCCCCACTGCACTGGTTACTGGTAAATTTTAGAATCGATTGTATCTGTGGCCTACTGTCCCTCTACGTCCCTACTTGTAGCCTGCGCTCCTCAACTCAGACCCTCATCACGGTCCCCTTGAGCTTTGGAACTCTCTGCCCGAGGTGGCTAGGTATGCCAATAGAGTGGCCACTTTGAAATCTAAATGAAAAAGAATGGCATTTTTTTTAATGGTATTGTTGTTAGTTGTTTTATTGGTTTTATTCTGCCTGTTGTAGCTTGATATTGTGTTGCTTCTTACCTCTATTATGTGCATTTGGAATTTTTTTGAATTATTTTTAGTTTTTTTTTTTATTTCAATTGTTTTTAATTTTAAAAAATGTATTTGAATTAATTTGTATACATTTTTATTTGTACACATTTTTATTTTTTATTAAATTTGTATTTTTTTTTCCTTTTTAGCAGTTGGGCTACAGCAGCAGAAGACCACACCAGGTGCCACCTTATTAAACTTACAAATGAATAAAGTGGCCTTGCTTGATCATGACTTTGACATTTGCAGGTTAATCAGCAGACTAAAGATATTCAACTTGTTGAACTAAAATGAACTAATGCCAGGTTGTACTGCTGCTATCTCAGTTACCTTGAATAACCTTCAGAAGTGGAACAATCTTTAAATTAAAATTGAATTACTTTATTACAAAATGATTTCTTGCGTCACATCAAAGGCCTTTTCAAGCGCAAAGCAGTGCTGTAGTAGATGTCGCTGATAACTGCTACGCCTCCCTCTGAGAAGGTTATCAGAAAAAATGAAAGCGAGCCTCGGACTTCTTCAAGATTACATCGGCCTGTAATTGACACAGTTCGAAGTGGGTAGTGTCTGATCTTTTAATAAAGGAATATTCTATGCTGAGGTAAAAAAAATAATAATGTTGAAATCATTGCCCATTTTTTGATCAATTTGCCTCATGCAGAAGTGTCTAAATGGCACGCCGCTTGCCCACTGAAAATCACTTATTGTCTGGTTATTTCAATGATTGTTCTGATTGCAGCCGACTGTGGTTTTTTTGAAAGTGATGGGTTTCCATGCGGTGAGGCACTTTACTTCAAACCACCATCCTCAAAAGCCAGGAGTCATTTTATCATTGTCGCACTGACAGACAAATGATGCATCAAGGATCCCACGAAGGCTTGGACGTTTGGGGAAACATTTTGGGAGCCTGTTGCTAATATATGTTTGTGGGTCAAAATTGAGAAAGAATAATGCATTTCAATTAGCAATTGCAAAGTAATAGTAGTTATAGTCAGTGCTATACTAGTCACAAAAGTTAGAAATATTTGACTTTTGGGTGGAATATGTGGGAAAAAATAGAATTTAAGTAGAACCAGATGATTATTTTTAGGTCTTTACTGCTAGAATGTATGGCGACAGGAAACCAGGAAGACTGAGCTAAACCGCTGCCCAGGTTAGATGGTTTTTTAAGAACATTTTATAAGTTCACCCAAGTCAAAAAAGTACCAAAGTATTTCAAGGCTTGTCCTTTATTTGAGATGAATTAAAACGTGTTGTTGATCACAAGCCAGTGTACTGTGTGTTTTGTGCCAACCCCATGCCAGGTTAAATGGAGAAGGTTGCATCTGAAGTAAAACACATTCCAAATCAATATGTAAAACACTGCAGGCTGGGAGGCAGATTTGTTTTAGCTTCGTGACCCCAGAAGGAATATAACCAACAAAATCTATGTTGGTGGGCAAGTGGAACTAAACAGAATTCACCATCCTAAATGCAGTCAAAAATATATGTGAGAAAAACATATTTTTGTTTGCTTGTACAATGTTCTGTATAGAGCACAACAGTGCACCACTCAGGTTCTGAAAGTAAAATTCCCATCCATTTTTGCCCCAGACTTTTCAAAGAATCCATATTTTAAGAGTTTAAAAGTTCAAGGGAGGCTAATCAGCTATGTGGAGAATGTATGTGAAACTTGTAAACAGGAAAAGCTAATAATGTATTTAGCTAAGTTTTCCTCTTTCGTTAAGCTGAAAATATTCACGTTATGATCGTGAGATACCACAGAGCTGATTAGCCTCCATCAATCTTTTAACCTCTTAAAATATTGATTTTTCAAAAAGTCTATGGAAAAAATGTATGGGATTTTTATTTAATCAATATTGGGCAGAAAACGACTGTCAGATATATTCCATAATGTCCATCATGTATGTTTACAGATTGCCAGATTGAAGACATTATGAAAAAGGCTTGAAGGTTACCCACAGTCAATAATGAATTAATTCATTTAAATAAATAGAAAAATAACACTAACTCTATTACAGAAAAATTCCCAACTTTTTGAGCATGTTTAGGGTCTCAAATTTGCTCCCAAAAAGGCGGAAAAATAAAAACGACCAGTTTCAAGATGGCCCTTCGCCAGCTTTTGGTGAAGGGCCAAAAAAAGTTGGCGAACCACTTCTATGGAGGATAATTGACTTGGTTAAATGGAATAATTGAGTAATACAAATAAAAAATATATTTAGAAATAAAATAAAATAATCCCTATAATTTTTAGAGAATTGTAAGATACTTTATACTAACTTTTTATACTGTATTGACCATCAAAAAGTAGTAAGAGAAATTTAGGCAAGAGTCATTTTTGATGTGATTGTAAATTTTGTGAATATAAAATTTTGTGAATATAATGAGATTTATAATCTCATTCTCTCTGACAACACACGGTCTGTACGCTTCACCTTGGCTGTTATTGCCTGTTTTGTGTGTGTGTTTTCCTCAGGACTAGATGGAGCGATAGCATAGCGGCCACATTAGGCATGCTCCGCAGTGCCGGACACTGATAACCAAGCCCCTCATCCATAAGCAAAAAATCTCTCTGGAACCATGCTGTCCATTATCAGCAGGATTCAGGTGTGCGGCGGAAATTCACTATTACCTGTGGACATGCATCGAAATGTATTGCTGGGTTGCAGCTGACGTCAAAGGAGATGGGGGGTCAGGAAGTAAACGCTCGATGAACCGGTAGAACAATAAAAGTGTATTACCATTTTTTAAAAACCGGCACCACATGAGGCTTAGTTAGTTCTCCATTGAGACTGTGGGAGCTGACTGTGTGTTATCAAAGGCTGCTGTTTACCATGACACAATTATATAGCGTAGGAATGAGTATTAATAAATGCATATAGTGTCATTAAAAAAATATCCTTACTCTGACAGGGTTTATTACTGTGCAGTTGTATTAGTTAGCTTTCCAAACTACATTGATTCATTGTAATTACACTGTGACAGGATGGCTCGGATTCAGTGGGACACATTAGTGAACATAATCTCTCAGAATACGGCTGAAAATGTTTTTGATAGTATTTTGATATATACAGATTAACTGCTATTGTTTTTATACAGCTGTATATGTAGCATTAGCTGCATTCATTAATATATAGCATTGACATTTATATTAAATTCACTTGAGCAAAATGACAGCGGGTCCGTGCCTCTTTCAACCCAGGTTTGTGACCAGTCCACACAGGTAAACTTCTTTTATGGCTTTTGACTCCAGCCAAGTGCAGGTCTGAAGGACTGAATAGTTTGTGATATCAGTCGACTAAACACGGAGAAAAACTTACCGAATTGTGGATCAATCACTTTTCTGTGAACCTCGCTGTATACGGGTCTAAATATATTTAGTAATCTTTAGAAAATAACTCCTCTGTACAGGTCCATATATTGTTGTCAATTTTTGTTGTTTATTTTTTTATAAAATCAATGTCACTTTTTCAAACAAGCATACACTAACTGGCCACTTTATTAAGTCAAATAAAGTAGGCCCGGTGTGGTCTTCTGCTGTAAAGAGACCTGCAGACCTTGATGTAATGAGTGGTTATCTGAGCTAATGTTAATTATGTCAAAGAGTCCGATCTCTGGCATTAATGTGCAGTATGTGTCTGTTCTACTGTAGGCTACTGTGTTGATGGAGATGAAACTTTCTGTGATGTTCCTTTAAATGATTGGTCCACCTGTCACCAACAAGCACAATATGTTCAAAAAGTCTCCTTCATTCCATGTTTAGAACATATTAATCAATCAGACTTTATTTGTATAGCACTTTAGTATGTGCTTTACATACAATTCACTTTTAGCAGCAAAACTCGGCCCAACCCAATGTAAAAATCAAATCAAAAAGCAGCAGATAAAGTAGAACAAATAAAACCGAGAAATAATAAAATAGTTTAAAAAAAATCATATTTAATAAGTTATGTTTTAAGTTATTATTATGTTATTAATATTTTATGCTGACCTCAGATCCTCAGGTGGCCATAATGTTGAAAAGAAGCCTCACCGAGTCTTGGTTTAGGCTTGTTAAAAGATTAGTGCCTGAAGATCTGAGAGTTTGAGAAGGTTCATATGTACAAAGCAAATTTGATAAATAAACAGAGCTAAAACCATTACTAAAAAAAACAAAAATGAATTTAAAAAAAATAAAAACTAAATTCTGAAATATTATATATTGTGGCTAAAGCTGTTTCACCTCAAAAGTAAATAACTAATAAAGTGACCAGTGCGAGTAGGTGTTTAGTGCAGCAAGATATAAAAAGGTACTGTAAGGTGAGTTTTTCCCTCATTCTTGCCTTGTGAAGTAATTATACCATATAATCGGTCATTAAATTCCATGCTGGCGATAATAGCCTGTACCTGCTGCTAAACTGAATGTGAACGTGCCATAATGACTACATTCAGAGCAGTTTAGAGTACTTAATCTACTTTACTTTTAAATGTATAGATGCTGGGAACATGCAGCCCTTGGTGTAAGATGGGATTTTTGCATAGGCAGATTCCATTTTGTCAATTTTATTTGATAGGACTGTAGGCTGACAGCAAACCAAGGAAGACTGGGGAGCCACATTCGGCAAACTGTCGGGAGCCGGATTCAAACTCACAACGCCGGGGCAAGCACTGAGAAGTCTTCTCTATTATGCGTTGTTTAATTTTGTAAACATGTACAGCGTATACAGGATTTTTGTTGTTGACACAGTTCATAGTATGTAGTAGTATTGCATGTGACAACCTCACATGCAAGGTTGGAAAATCATTCTTTAACTTCCTTTTTTTTTTTTTGTTACCATGGAGCAATCGACTGAAAGGTGAGTAGAAAATGACACTTCCGTGTGAGCTGTGGCCTGGATTATACAAGTCTTTAAAAGAAATCTAACTCTGCTTACTTAATATGGCCTCAATGCTGTTTTGCAAACACTTGGAGGGGTTCCCATATGTGCTAAATGAAAGATGCTGTCCCTAGACAAATTGATAATGTCCCAATTGAGTGCAACACTCTAGCAAAATACAGTATTCAGTCCTTATATTCATGTTAAAGGTGACTGGAGCCTTATCCACAAATATATAGCCTTAGGTGGGATAATGGCCAGTAAGTTGCAGGGCTCACACAGAGACATACAATGACCCATTCACTCTCACATTCCTCCACTGTAGGAGCAAAATAAAGTCACTGTATGTCGTAGGCCAGTCCAAGAATCAAACCCCTGACCTGCTTGCTCCGAGGAGGGAGGTCGGACAACTATGTCCCCAATGTGTTCTGACTTCATACTGCTTACTCCAGCGATCAGGTCAAAATGAAGTCAGCTTGTAATGTTCAAAACCCTAATAGCTTGCCTCACTTATGTCATTAGGAAAAGGCTAATGCTACACTGTAATGTTCTAGATGTGAAAATAATCTAACAATGCCTTGTGAATCTTGTTGAACTCTTTACTGTCATTTTCTCTAACTTCAGGCTTCTTCGTACTGCACTGAAATGAACCTCGTATCCTGGGAACAGCGGCTTAAGTGTCCCCAGCGTGTGGCAAGTGCTAACTAGAAAGCCATATTTAAATGCTACCAAATTGCATGCTTTGACAGAAATTGAAAAGTTACAGCCCACTTTGAGATGCAGTGTTTAATGTTAGCTTGAAAGCTTTCTTCACCGAGTCCGCATTACTTATCAAAAATTATGAGGCTGCTAGTTTTTGTGCATAATCGCATTAAAATGGACTATAGGTGAGACACGTCTATGCACTGTGGGACTAAAGGACGTCCTAGGTCTGTCGCCATGGTGACAGGGAACAGCTGACAGTTGCTAAAACTGGGTTGTCTCTGGGGGAAAGGTCCCTTTATAAATTAGGGCTTAAAGCTGGTAGTTTTCATGCTTAAGTATTTTTGTGATAACGTTCGGGGTGTTTTAGAAATGTCATTGGCTCATTCAAAGATTACTTTCCATGGCAGAATACACCAACTGACCACTTTATTAGGTAGACCTCATACGTAATGAAGAGGCCCCTGATGTGTTTATGTAGCCCACCTGCTTCCTGGTTGGTCAACATGTGTGTTCAGAGAACTGTAGAGCAGGCATTTTCACCATCAGAAGTACTGCTCAATGGATATATCTTTTCTGAACCTCTCTTTGTAAACCCTAGACATGGTTGTATAAATCCCAAATATAATCAGTTTCTATACTCAAAATTGCCCACCTGTCATCAACAAATACGCCATGTTTCTTCATCGCCATCATCAAACTTTGTGTCTATAGAAGCAGCAGAAACATCTCACTCTCGCATGGTTTGAATTATTTTGAGGGGTTCATGACCTGCATGGACACTTAGTCCTCCATTTTCACATGAATATTTATACTGTACCTGATGAGTAACCTGTTTACATAGTTGCATGTAACTGATTGAATGTTTTACCTGCACCTTCGCAACCACTGTTTACTGCTAACATAACAGCTAACGTAGCACATATATGTACAAAATTGCATTTTACTTAATATATATATATGCATGTTGATGTTGGCATCCAGTCCGGACAGCAAAGTAAGAATTTCATTGTGCAGGGAAACATGTTTCTTACTGTAAATATGACAACACTTAAAATCTTGAATGGTACATTATTTGGAAAGACAATGGGTTTGACTGACCAAACCAATGTCTCAAATGATCCGATGGTCCATTAATTTCAACATTCTCATTAAACTTTGTGTGAAATACAGTTCTTTATAAAGTAACTGACCTTTTCACCAGGTAAAGTCTTTTCAAACCCACTCACTTTGCCTCAAACGTCCCTACGGATCCGTCGGACCAGACTTTAAATTCTGAGAGTGCCAGACATTGTACTCCAGGCAAACAATTACTTTACATCCTGCTCGCTGAGAATTGGAAATGACTCAAAAAAGAAACTTCACCTTTTTCACACCAAGGTCAATCTCAGCTATGTGTCCAGAGAGCTATAGTTACTGAAGGGCAGGCCTACTACAGTGTGGCTTCCAATAACAGGGAAAATGGGGAAAAAGGGCCAATTAAAAAGCCATTTAGACCTCCACAATTGCCTCCTCCCGTGTTATCAGCCTGCCTTATGTGATGACTGACCCTGTGGCTACCCGTCACCCCAGTCACTCTGCACATCGATCCAGACATAGAAGAGGCTCAAGGGGGGAAGAAGACAGACTTCTGGATGGTCAGCCCTATGTATACACTCCTCTGTTCCCATATTTAAGACTTTTGGGGTTTCGGGGAGGTTTAGGGTTAGTTTATAGGGTTAGGAACACAGACAAGCTCCCATGTTCTCAGAATAGCATCGACACTAGTTAGCTCCAGCTCTAGCCATCAAGCTAATGCATGTAACTAATCTTCATAAACATTAACAAAAACAAAACTTAGACCTTCTGAATTTCCGCTGCTATCGAAGAAGAAGAGAGGAGAATGGGTGAATTAAAAAGCCATTCAGACCACCACAATTGTGTTATCAGTCTGCCTTATGTGTTGGCTGACCCTGTGGTCGTCACCCCAGACGCTAAACTCATCAATCCCTGCTTTGAGACGGTTTGTGGGAGGGAAATAACTGTTTGGTTCATAGAATGGACTGTGGCCATAGTCATCAAGCTAGGGCAAGCATCAGTGCTTATCTTAAACGTGTATAGAAAACATACAAAAAGAAGTCAGTACAGTTGCAAGAAAAAGTATGTGAACCCTTTGGGATTACTGGGATTTCTGCATAAACTGGTCATAAATGTGTTCTGATCTTCATCTAAGTCACAACAATAGACAAACAGTCTGCTTAACTGGTTGACCCTCTTTTGGCAGCAATGACCTCAACTAAACGTTTCCTGTAGTTCAGATCAGACCTGCACAATGGTCAGGAGGAATTTTGGACCATTCCTCTTTACAAAACTGTTTCAGTGCAGCAGTATTCTTGAAATGTCTGGTGTGAATCGCTCTCTTGAGGTCATGCCACAGCATCTCAATAGAGTTGAGGTCAGGACCCTGGGCCAGAACAGATTTTATGACCAATTTTTACAAAAATCCATCCATCTTCTTCCGCTTATCCGGGGCCGGGTCACGAAGGCAGCAGTCTAAGCAGGGATGCCCAGACTTTCCCTCTCCCCAGACACTTCCTCCAGCTCTTCCGGAGGAATCCCGAGGCGTTCCCAGGCCAGCCGAGAGACATAATCCCTCCAGCGTGTCCTGGGTCTGTCAGGGGGCATCCGAAACAGATGCCCGAGCCACCTCAGCTGACTCCTCTCGATGTGGAGGAGCAGCGGCTCTACTCCGAGCTCCTCCCAAGTGACTGAGCTCCTCACCCTATCTCTAAGGGAGCGCCCAGC
>JAVQKC010010846.1:0-14703 GCA_036025475.1 Philypnodon macrostomus
AAAGAAGAATGTAGTTTTAGGGAATTTCCCAAATTTGGCAAAAACATTCTTCACAAACATCCAGACAAATAAAAAAAGTGATTAAGAGGCCCGTTGGTAACAGTTGTAGCAGACGTACGTAGCAGACGTACGGGGCAGACATATGGGGCGATGATTGATTGAAATCGGGAAGTCAGGTATATTTGACAGCCTCTAACTTGCACATACTTTGCCCGACTAGGCTCAAACCTGAAACACCTAATTACCCCCCGCCCCTGAACACATCTGACCAATATGATGGCAGTTACCCCCTATAGACTGAAAGAATAATGTAGTTTTAGGGAAATTTACTAAATTTGGCAAAAAACACCCTTCACAAAAAGTCAAATAGACCCTATATAGATAAATATGTCTGAATAAGGGGCCTGTTGGTGTCATAGCAGTTGTGGTAGACGTATGGGGGTGTTTTCCTGTCGAGTACAGTACTAGTTTAAAGTTTTCATTTTAAACCCTGGTCTAAACCTGAGAGTTAAATTGCTGTTATTTTAGGAAAATGGATGACTAAAATAAGGACTGAATGTGGATTATGACTGCATTAAATTGGGATTATAGTGAACCAAGTCTAAACTAGGACCAATCAACTTTTGAATCAGGTCTGAACTAACAACTACCACAAAACAAAATCACATCTACACCAGGTCTAAATCAGGACTACATTTGAAACTACCAGGACTAATCATTCTGAAAGTTGAAAAGTTTTTTCAACTTTCAGAATGACCTCTACCTGGATGAATGACAACCTTCACCGTCGTCTTACCAGGACTAAGTAAGATCTAAGTTATGATGATTGTACCTAAGGGGAATTGTGTCTAAACCAGGATGAAGCCAGATCTACACTAGAAATAAACCAGGTCTAAACTGGCAACTACCCCAGGACTAAACCCGATCTGTGTGCCAAAACCACAATTAGGCTGTGCATAAACCAAAACTAAGTCTACATCAGTGATTCTTAAACACTGGGTGGGAACCCACATGTGGGTTGTGAGAGATTTTTGTTGGTCACCCAAAAATGTTCTGTTCAAGAAAGATTTTTGGTATGTCCATAAGCATCATCAAACAGACAAAAAATTAATAAAATCCTTGAAAAAAATACTAAAATGAATTAAATAAAAAGCAAAATATAACAAAACATTTGACTTAATGATGCAGAACCAAACTAAAAATGGGTCCGCTGAAAAAAATGTGCACTTTACCGCAGTTTGAAAATCATTGCAACCCAATCAAAGTATTTATTGTTGCTTTATTACCATTATAACGTAACTAAAACTAGTCAAAATCAGCAAAATCTAGCTAAACCTAAATAATGTAAAAATAAATGATACAAAAGGTACTTGGAACTGTTAGAACTGAACCAAATTTAAACTAGGACTAATCTAATCTTTTGCTTTGATCTAACTAAACCAGATTTAAATGAGAGTTTAACCAGTAAGTCTAAACTGGTCCTAGTGTACTGTGCAAATTAGGTCTAAACTAGTAATAAACAAAGTCTAAATTGGGCATATTAAAACAGAAACGACTATAAATAAGCTCATGTTTATAATTTCAGCAGGACAGCACGATTTTGAAAAAATATCTAATTGTGATTTTTATGACACATATTTGATAAAATATTCTATTCACAGAACATTTTAAACCTCTGGTCTGGAAGCATTAAGAGTTGAAAGAAAAGTATAATATTAACTGTTAAACTTCCACAAGAATAACATTTGTATATATATAAATATATATATACTTTTTAAAAATTTCTTTAAGACATTGTCCACTCCTACGTCCACTGCAAACACCCTTGACCTGGCGCCATCAGAAAACACTGGTCCGCTCTGACAGCAATAGAATCAATACGTTTCTGAGTCGAAAGTAAATGTAGCGGCGTTGTGTAACCATCCTTCACCCGCTGACACATGCTATAATTGAGCTCTGAAAAACATCATTTCATCTGGTCCGAACATGTAGGAACGGCCTCTCCGAAGACATCAAGGTTCTGTCGATGGAAAATCAGAAAGTTCAAGTCCAACTGTCAAGACTGTGGAAAAAAGCTTGTTGTAAATGGCTGCCAACTTTAGCAAGAAACATGTTATTTTAGGAGGTCGCAACTGAATGGAGCCTACACTTATATGATGGTGTAAAGGCTATGCCATCGAACTGCAATGTACATTAGAGTGATTGGTCTATAAGCAAATGTGGGTAGTACTAGTTACATTTACTTGAGTAACTTTATAAATAAATTGTACTCCATAGAGTAGCTTTACTGCTCAATACTTTTTTACTTTTACTTGAGTAATCATATTTTATTTGTAACTGTACTCTTACTTAATAATAATCTAGAAAGCGTAAGAGTACTTTTACCACCTCTGTGTGTCATGTAAGAACAGCTTTATGTGAAAAATGTGATGATGTGGAAATTTTGTTTCTTGTGCCTTAATTTTTTAAAATATTATTTACGTTTTTAGTTTATCTTTTGAAAATATCAAAATCTGTTTATTATATTTTTATTTTTTTGCCAGATTACCACAAAATTAAACAAATAATCTGACATTACACTCAAACAGTTTTTTCACCCAGTACTTTTCTACTCTTACTCAAGTAATTATGTGAATGAGTACTTTTTACTTTTACTTGAGTAACATTATTTTAAAGTAACGGTACTCTTACTTGAGTAAAATTATTGGCTACTCTTCCCACCTCTGTCTATAAGGCATATGCAGTAAACAAAACTGTGCTAAATATGTAGCCTGGTATACTAGCCCCGCCTACATTTTCAGAGTGGTGGTCTGGTCCCCGGCGATTTTACAGTCGTACCAATCACAAGCTATACGTATATTGTCATATAAGGACTTTGCTAACGTGACTTTTTTGTTGACAACAAACTTTTTGTGGCTATGTGTGGCTTTTTAACATCATGTCTAGCCTTTCTGATTGGTTTACTTTATCAGTAAACTCCTCCCATAGTTAGTTGTGGCTGGCCAGGCTACTAAAAATGTGATGAAATTTGATTTTTTATTTCTTTAGATTTAGACATCTGAAAGTCTGTGACACCATGCCAAAAACATGTTATGCCATTTTCTCCAAAACAAACCTTCAAACCAAAAACCGCCATAAAAGCCTTGAAAAAAACCCCATTAGCTCTGATAGCGCCTGATCACCATATGCATTTCTTTTGTTTATGTTAGGTGTTCTTGGAGGCAGTATTAGTCAATGTGATGGGGCGGATGTACATAAAAACTCCAACTATGGGCTCACACCAGGGCCAAAAAGATACATATTCCTTCAGCACTCCTTTGGGAAAAACAACAACAAAAGACAGCAGACAGGAAGAAAAACCGGCGTACCGACCTTAATGCAATTTACAGACTCGTAACAGGGTAAAGCAGACAGCGCATTATCAACTAATGGTACTGCCACGGCAATCTGTCTGACAGCAAATGTGCATGCTGATGGAAATGGCATTACTATAGCCACGCTCGGTGAAATAACATGAAAAGCGATGAGTATTTTTGGTGTAGAATGGCATCAGTGGGAGCGGGTGATTGACAGGTCGGTGTGATGTTGCTGAAGCACAGGTTTCTTTGAGAGCGTTAGGTGTGACACACAAAGAAGACATCAAGACAATAGAGGAGTAACGAGGGCTAAGGTGTCAGTCATGTGACCTGGAAGGGAGAGGGGGAGTGAGAAATAGGCTGTGTTGTGTGTTGACTGAGGATTTTAACCCTTGCAGACCCGGAAAGCATTTTGAAATAATATTAGGCTTAGTCCACACAGAGTCAAAAAAGGTATATTTTCAAAAAACGTCTCCCTGCATAGTTTTAGAACATCTCTGTGTCCACCCGGGTTCACGCAGCTCCACTCAACGCTCATACAATGAAATACTTTTGCAGATACGCCTAAACACGTCTCTGTGAGTCTTTTAAAGCATCTAACACATCAGCCCAATCATGCATGCAGCCAATTTAATACACTCTTTTCAGGTCAGCAAAACCTGTGTGTTGTTGCTAGTACTTAAGTGTACAGAGAGTTAACTAACCACAAAGACAAGACCAAATTTATCTCATAGTAAATATATCTTGGTAATGGCATGTATGCAGGCTTTGTAAACACCATGCTAGTGGCATCAAGCAGTCAGGCAAGTGCAACCACTGGGGAGACCATGCCTAAAGCATGCACCAAATCAGGTCTAAAAAAGGCAATTTATATAGTACCTTCTAGATACCCAACGCACTTTACATTGCATTATTCATTCACTCGCCACACTCGGTGGTGGTAAACTTCTTACTGTAGCCACAGCCGCACTGGGACACCTCTCCGACCACCACCAATCCCACTCATACTCAACAAATTCATACATGGGCAATGTGGGTGAAGTGTCTTGCCCAGGGACACAAAGACAGTATGTGCTCATACGGTGATTAGAACCAGCGATCCTGATGTCGCAGTCGCATTATCAGTCAATATTGAGTCTTAACAGTATATAAACTAGAACCAAACCAAGACTAAGCAATGTCTAAACCAGCACAAGACAGCTCCAAATACATTTGAATCCAGGACTAAACAAGAACAAAGGACTAATCGAGGACTTATCCTCCCCCCGGTGTAAAAAGGTCTAAACTGAGCCTGAAGAAGAACAAATGAGTCCTAATACAGTTCTAAATGTGGATTAAAACATGCACAGGGCTAAAGTTGAGTTTCAGATATTTCAAGTCAGGTACGACTTTTGGAATGACAAACTAAAAGTTTTGCAATTGGTAAACCAGTGGCCATCAATACCCACAGACCATAGCCATATTGTAAGATGGTCACATGACAGTCACATGACCACAGCTGGCCGGGAGAGTGAGTGGACCTAACAGGATTAACAGCTCCCTCCACAGCCCATCTCTATGGAAATGTGCCATTTTCACCATAAAGGAATACTAAATCATCGGTTTCTTCAAAACACATTCCTATAAGTGCCATTCCAGTTGAGGCTTTCTACTGAAAACCAGCTCATGCGTTAGATAAAAATGGCGTGGGGTGGGAAAGTAAATAAGTGAATTGGCCATGCCAGCAGGTTATCCATATAATATTCATATTTCATTTTAAGATGCATATTTGTGAAGTTTATTTTTTACATTTAACCAAAATACAGTGAAGTCTAATGCAGCTCCTCAACTCAATTTAACCGTAACCAGTGAGCATGTGCAATGAACCTCACCTGTTTGCAGCCTCCATTTAACCTTTTATTTCCCCCCACACCATCTTATAATACATCCACCCAGATTTGTATGTAGCCTACTTTAAATGCCAGTAGAACAGAGCCCACTCCCATTAACAATGCAACACACTTAGCAAATATGTAAGTAAGTTAACCGGATTTTAATAAAATGCCTATAGCGTATATTTAGATCTGGAAGTGATGCAAACCCATAAATTGCTACTCTCCTAAAGAACTTGACTTCATATTTACACTGCATAGTAAATGCATATTCATATTGATGATATGTAACTGTCTAGAAAATTTGAAAAATATAGAGCAGAGACTTTTTGAGTAATTGCGTTCACAATTTAGGTAATTAAATAATGAATTACTTAATTGTTATTCATTGTAGAAGTACCACAACGATACCAGTTCAGTGTTTTTATAATAACAGTAACTGTATATACAATTTTAAACCGATCAGGCAATACTTTTTTGAGTTATCGTAACACATGATTCCTTCATCTACAAATACAAAACAGTCCCTGAGGCAGCCTTACAAGTAGTATCTGGTAAACAAAGCTATAAAATCACTTATTCACATATTTAACATTTTAGTGTGCTGATTTCCCATGGAGAAGATTCATATATGTATATATATACATTGACTGTTGAGCTTTCTCCTGTAGATGTTTGTGGACACTGAGCTAAAAACCAAAGCCTTAAACTCTACACATTGGACCAGTGAACAGTGAATGTGTATTGACCTTGACAGTGGTGTGTTATATCACAGACTGGCATTCAGAAATGTGACGTGGAACATTTTATGATGATGATGCATTAATTTCTGTTTTCCTAATATGATTTTTACATATAACCAGTGTTTGGCTGGTTTGGCATGTGTGAGAGCTGCCTTAGGGTTTGAAGCGTTGGCACCTCTCCACGTGTTGGCTGGCTGCTGTCATGTGTGCTAATAAACACATCAGACTGCCACACGCTCGTCTTTGACTAGCATGACAAATACTGCCATTAACCCACGTCTCAGAGCAGAGCGCCTGATGGATGTGTTAGCGGAGCAGTGTTAGCATGTTCACGTGAGGAGAGAGGGGCGGAGGCGGGCACGGTTCACAGTACCACAGAGGTCAGTACCGAGGTCACCGTACCAGAACGTGACATGGTACAAAATAAGGGTGACATGTTCCATAGTACAATACAGAGTGAGAATAGGTTCCTGCAGCAAACTAGTCACAAAAAGTATGAGATGTTGCCAACGTGCATGCATATATAAGATGCATTAAAAAAAATAAATCTGCCAAAAGTAAATTCAATTAAATTCTATTCCATTATATTTGTATAGCCCTACAGTATATCACAACAAAATTGCCCCAGAGGGCTGTACAGAAACAGATATAAGCCAGCAATAACAAAAAAACAATAGACTATCAATAGACACACCTGTCCCAGGACATCCCCTGTCCTAAGTATAAGTAGAAAACCAGTGGAACCTCAGGGAGAACCAAGTAATGGAGGGATCCACTCCCAGGACGAACCGGCTATAGATGTGTCCAGGACTGAATTAAATAAGTCAATTTTTTGTGACTAGTACATATTAGAGCTTAGATAGTCTTCAAGTTCAAATAGGTTCCTATTAGGGCTGGGACAAAATAATCAAAATATCAACATATCTTTTGGAGATTGTAACTGTTTCGGAATTGTATATCGTATATTGGAATTCATAATATACTATATATTTCACAAAAATAATATCCGGCAGCACATTTCTTATTTTGAGAAAGTCGATTTGTTGTAATTATAAAATTAACTGCATTTAATAAAATATGATCAATTTATTGGAATACAGTTTAAATACTGTATTAAATCCCTTAAATACTGTGGTATAACGTATGTGCAATATATCAATTATCGTAGTATCGCCACATTGAGATCTTATCAGTATTGTGGCCCATATATCATGTATCGAATGATGAGGTAGCCTGGGGTTCCCAGCCCTAGTCCTTATTGCATCACCAAATACATAGATTGAGTGTCGTCCTAAAGGTTACACATGTTTTTGTTCTTCAAGTAGTCCTTACTTTGTTAAGTCATGATTTATTCATAGAAATGATCAGAATGAACTTTTTACGATTTAATTAAAAAAAAAAATTCATAGAGCTAATATTGAATTTTGGCTCCTGCCCCCCCTATCTGAGGGCGTGACATCATCAGAATCTACAACCTGAAAAGTAACCAATGATGACCATTTTAAATACTTCATTGTTATTATGGTACTGTGTGCTATAAGAGGCTGGGGCTGGAATCCAGTATCCATAAAAATAAATGCCAAACCCACGTGTTTATTATTACATATATTTATTAGGTTAGCGTTGTATAAAGAAAATACTTCAAATGTAAAACTGTTTTTTTAACTTATACATTATTAAAGGACTAAAGGGCTTATAGTGTATGTGAACATGCAACGGGAAATATTGCATGCGAATCACAGATTTTTCAGCCTCTCACTTGGCCTGCCCTCCATACATCAGCAGGGGGCAGTGTTTATGTTCACATGAGAGTCACGGCACCACAGAAACATCATGAAGTACTTCACACACATTCAAAATCCAATCTATCACGACAAGGCACCCGCATGTCTCATCATAAAAAGGAAAAAAAAAGTGGAAGACAGTTAATGTTGATCAAATTTTAATATCTCATTCATAATTCACAGCAGCAGATGGGCGTTTGGCACACGGTCCAGACTCAGGCGTGGATCGAGACGCTGTGTGCTTTTGATAATTATCAAATCAAATGAAAAAGTCACAGGGTCATTTTGTTTGTTTGCTTAGATTATTGTCTCCTGTTTATCCTAATGCAGTGGTTCTCAAACTGAGGTAAGGGTACCCATGGTGGTACATAGGGCTTTTTCTATAGTGGTGCCAAGAAGTACAGAATAATTTAGGCTCAGAGTTAGACTTCCTAGTCCTGGTTTAGACCTGTTTTAGTCCCAATTTAGTCCTGGTTTAGACATGTTTTAGTCCCACATTAGTCCTGGTTTAGACCAGTTTTAGTCCCACAATAGTCCTGGTTTAGACTGGTTTTAGTCCCACATTAGACCTGGTTTAGACCGGTTTTAGTCCCACTTTAGTCCTGGTTTAGACTGGTTTTAGTCCCACATTAGTCCTGGTTTAGACCGGTTTTAGTCCCACTTTAGTCCTGGTTTAGACATGTTTTAGTCCCACATTAGTCCTGGTTTAGACATTTTTAGTCCAACTTTAGTCCTGGTTTAGACCTATTTTATTCCCAATTTTGAACTGGTTTAGACCTGTTTTAGTCACAATTCAGTCCTGATTTAGAAATGTTTTAGTCCAACTTTAGTGTTGGTTTAGACCTGTTTTAGTCCTAATTTATTCCTGGTTTAGACATGTTTTAGTCCCACTTTAGTCCTGATTTAGAAATGTTTTAGTCCAACTTTAGTGTTGGTTTAGACCTGTTTTAGTCCTAATTTATTCCTGGTTTAGACCTGTTTTAGTCTCAATTTAGTCCTGGTTTAGACCTGTTTTATTCCCAATTTAGTTCTGGTTTAGACCTGTTTTAGTCTCAATTTAGTCCTGGTTAAGACCTGTTTTAATCCTAATTTAGTCCTGGTTTAGACCTGTTTTAATCCTAATTTAGTCCTGGTTTAGACCTGTTTTAGTCTCAATTTAGTCCTGGTTTGGACCAGTTTTAGTCTCAATTTAGTCCTGGTTTAGACCTGTTTTAATCCTAATTTAGTCCTGGTTTAGACCGGTTTTTGTCCCACTTTAGTCCTGGTTTAGATCTGTTTTATTCCTAATTTAGTCCTGGTTTAGACCTGTTTTAGTCTCAATTTAGTCCTGGTTTACACCAGTTTTAGTCTCAATTTAGTCCTGGTTTAGACCTGTTTTAATCCTGATTTAGTCCTGGTTTAGACCAGTTTTAGTCCCACTTTAGTCCTGGTTTAGACATTTTTAGTCCCACTTTAGTCCTGGTTTATACCTGTTTTATTCCCAATTTAGTTCTGGTTTAGACCTGTTTTAGTCTCAATTTAGTCCTGGTTTAGACCAGTGTTAGTCTCAATTTAGTCATGGTTTCGACCTGTTTAAATCCTAATTTAGTCCTGGTTTAGACCGGTTTTTGTCCCACTTTAGTCCTGGTTTAGATCTGTTTTATTCCCAATTTAGTCCTGGTTTAGACCTGTTTTAGTCTCAATTTAGTCCTGGTTTAGACCTGTTTTAATCCTGATTTAGCTTTGGATGTAATTTTCAGGAATGGTCGGAAACTTAACTCAAAAAATACTGCATCGATTTGGATGAAATTTTCAGGGAAGGTTGGAAAAAATCACACAAAGACCAGTTTATAAAATGTTGGGAGTGATCCGTGGAAGTGAGCTGCCTTGGCAGAGGTCGGCGCCCTCAGATTGCTTTCAAGTAAAGACCTTTTTTTGTCCTAGTTTAGTCCTTCTTTCGACCTGGTTTAGGACCCAGAATTTTGATACCTTTGAAATAAATGGCTCTGAGACTCAAATTCTTTTTCTACAGAGGGCATATTATTAAGCAAAAAGTCACGCTTCAGCAGTTAGTTAGTTAGTTAGTTAGTTAGTTAGTTAGTTAGTTAGTTAGTTAGTTAGTTAGTTAGTTAGTAATTCAGAATATAAACTAAAGTTGGAATAATGTATTTTTTCACATTCCTCTTTTTATTTCTGTTTATGTACATCAATATTCACCTTATTTTTATACCTACTCCTCAGAGTTTACAGGAAGTATACCAGGATCTGACTGAAGAGTGAGACAACATCAACAAGCTTGTGGACAGTATGTCACGACGTCCTGAGGCATTGATCCGTGTCAGGAGCGACCATACTCCTACTACTACTATTAGTGACATATGAAAGAGTCATATTGGACATTCTTCTGCATGAACATGTGTTTTCTGTTTAACTGACCAAGGTGGAAGAATTACAAAAAGATCACCTGTATCGGAGAATATTTTTTTATTAGGTAAAAAAAATATTCCAACTTCATGGGCAACCTTTCAAAATATCATATTCTCTCCTCTTCCTCTCACTGTAAATTGGTGTTTCCAGATTGCAGTAAATAAATGTATTGTTTAGACACTCATAGGAAAAACAGGAAACTGAATAACCTAGCTACATGTTTGTAATTTAAATAGTAAATTAGATTATTTATAAATATTTGTCTTTGGAAACCTTAGCTAGATTTAATATGGGTGCAATAATCGTGTAAATTGCAGTGGTGACCAGGATGTGATTGAGTAGCGCTTTCATAGACCTGTGTTATTACATTAGGAGAGAGGAGATGGTCCCTGTGGAGGTGTGGACCAGCTGGAGCTTAGTGTCTCCAAACCCACCACCATTAAGTCCTGGATGGGCCAAATGCAATCTTCTGCTCCATTGTGTCTGGTGTGGGGGACCATGGTTATTTATTTTAGACTAAGTGTAAGGATGTAATCAGATGCACCAGTCCAGGCTGTCGAAGTTTTGCTAAAGTGTTGGTTTAGTTCTGGTTCCGTCCTAGTTTAGATTTTAGACCACATTTAATCTTGTCCCTGTCTTGTACACCCTTATGCCTGTTGTGTTTAACCCTTGTTTAGATCTGGTTTAGCACTGATTTAGTCGTTGTTTATAGTTTTGTGCTTGTTTAGTCTTAATGTCGACATGGTGTAGTTCTAGACCTGATGGAGTTTTGGTTTAGACCTGATTTAGACACCATGTGGGCCCCTCCACTTCTTCGACCCCAAATAAGTTGCACTGCCGTGATGTTACGCCCCTGCTCTAGAGATAAAATACAGGTTAGGTCTATAGGTGGCACTGCATCAATAGATCAGACAGTAACACCCAACACAGTTTTTGGTCAACTATAAAGGTTTATATTTGATTGTTTAGTCCCTGAAGTGTGCTTGTGAACAGTGTGGTTGTTGGTGGGCTGGCCGAAGAATGCATAAAGGGATAAACTTCTGGGATTTCAAGAAATTAGAATATCCAGTGAGTGGCAGTTATATAGGAGAAAATGCTTTGTTGATGCCAAAGGTCAGATACTGTTTTGAGATAATAGAAATGCAACATTAGCTCAGATACTCCATCAAGGTTTCGCAGAACAACCAAGCCAGGACAAAACGTGCATAAGGTGGCCAGCAGCAGAAGACCACCTGAGCACCACGTGGCCAGTAATCACATACAGTGTGTGTATGTATGTGTGTGTGTGTATGTGTGTGTGTGTGTGTTTTTCTACACACAGGTTATGATTTTCTTACAAACCGCTAACCTCAGGGTCAGTCCTTTGTAACACAACCCATCTCTGAACCATTTGAATGAATCGTTCTCTGCAGACCCTGGTGTGAATACGGGTCAGGTAGGGGTAGAGGACTTTGAAAAGTGAAAGCCTCCATTAGTCAGCGCTTCAATACCTACGTCTATCCATCTCCATTTAGCACGGGCAGCCAAAGAGCCACAACGCCAAGGCAAACAGTATAACAGTCAATCGTCGGCCAATTCACTCCTCATTTTAATATGCCAGATGGTCTAAGTGCGAGCTATCTTCTCCGTTTAGTGTTAATTCTACAGCTGTTGCACTTGTTTAGCCCATAATGAAAAGGCCTCGTATGCTGCGTCTGCGCTCCCCGGTATCCCCTTCACTGTCTCGATCTTGATTTCCGCTATTGTCGTCAAGTCAGAAGTGCTTCAAGAGGTCGCTGCGGTAGATTGACAGAGAGGGGCAAAAAAAAGGGGGAATTAAAGACATGCAGCAATGTGGTTTTATAATGGGTTAAATTGTGTGTACTCGAAGCCAGTAAGCCAAGAGAATGTTGTGCGTATGCCAGGTTAGATTAAGTTGTTTGACTGAGGGACAATGTCATTTCATAATACTCATAATAACATACAATGACCAAAAACATTTAACTAGCCAAAGTCTCTGCAAACAGGAACCAGGATACAGTATTTCGTGGCAAAATTTGTTGAAAAACTGCACGTAAAGGTGATGTCTGACCCTGGTCTATGATTTGAAGTAGGTAATATGTCATAATTATTATTTTACTTTAGTCCTCTGGCATCTACAGCAACGTCAGATCAGACTTTGTTGGATAAAACTTTGACCAATTGTAGTCGAGTAGACAGTGACAGTCAGCTAGTCAATTTGAAGCATTTTTATTGTTTATTTTGAACTTTTTATTATTATTTTATTTTTGGAAACTTGATCACCTGGTCTCTCTGTGATTCTTGGTTTATACCTGAACTCTATTGGCGTCATGCAATATGGCTGTATATAAGCTCTCAAGCAAGTAAACAGGTCTACCAAATTTCACTGGCACAGTTATGCTAAAATTAGTATTCTTGTTTCAATGTACATTTCCGAAGATAGGCACATGTACGTGTAAGTATATGTTTCTGTGTTATGCTTGGCGACTCACTGGCCACTGTTTCTTGGGTATTTCACCTGAGGCCCATAGTTGCTGGGATGTGCTATTTCTAAATTTGTGAAGCATCCTCATATGGTATTTCAACGGCATCTCGGACAAGCTCATTCACGTTCCACTGTTCATTGACTGTCCATTGGCCCTACACGGCCCACAGCTACTTCCAATTCTATATGCTTGGGTTTAGGGGACCTTTCTGATTTTTGCCTTTAAGAGCGTTGAGGTAACGACCTTGGGCGGTAGACTCCTGACATGTTATTGATCCAGCCCATTGTGAGGGCTCTGGTTTAATATGCCTACCTGCTGGACTCCTGGCACATGTCCCCAC
Source organism: Philypnodon macrostomus (assembly GCA_036025475.1). Lineage (NCBI taxonomy): Eukaryota > Metazoa > Chordata > Actinopteri > Gobiiformes > Eleotridae > Philypnodon > Philypnodon macrostomus. The sequence continues at coordinate 12,987 of JAVQKC010010846.1, forward strand.
TTGGCACCGTTTTGGCACAGCGTCCCGGTGGCATTGGCAAGAGGTTAATTAGGCAGCTGTTGGTAAACAAGTCTGCCGTAAGTGAAATAAATGTGTGTCTATGACAAAAGAGCCCAATCTTAACCCACCAGTTTGTAACAGAGCGCAAGAGCCAACATGTGGCAAATGGGCTATTCATCTTCAATGGCCTTCAGTGGAGTACCAAAGAGGTTACCATGGCAACACGTGCAGAAAGTGTTGGAAATGAAAGATATTTAAACAAGACGAGGTCATAATGGGCAGTAAAAGCTTCGAAAAATTGAAGAATTATGGATGAAAGGGAACATAGAAAACTATTAACTGGTGCAGGGGAGGTTGTGAGTTCCATCTTTGTGTCTGCATATCTTCTTAGTTTTACTGTGGTTTCTCTGTGTTGAAATTAAATATAAATGATAGTGTTGTGTTGTCAGGTTAGGGTGTAGGCCTTTGGCCTGACCAGCCGTGAGTAACTCTTTTTCTATTCTATACAAAGATGTTAGTCTGGTCTCTCGTTGTTTGCATTCATTTACGTGGTGCTAAAAAGCCACACATGTATGAACAGAGCCTGTTGTTAAGGAAGTCACGTTAGGAAAGTTTGGATATGACACGGACAACAAAACACATGCCGCTATGGCTCGTAAACGGCTCCTGATTTTTTCGTCGGCAAAAACAATGAGAAATGATTCGCTATGAGCAAGAGACCAGACCCCACTTTTGGAAAAGAAGTATACCCAGCCCTTTGCCACAAAAAAGAGATGAAATGTAAGTAAATATAAGAGCTATTCAAGAAAATGATGAATATGCCTGTACATCATACTAGAGGTAAATTATGGTACACATGGTGCATGGTGGTGCCTCTGAGCAAGGAGATTTTTAGTTCTGTCTCTGAGCTAGTACACATACAGTACATTTTACACTTGTTTGGAATAGGACGGGTCGGTTTGGGGGCATTTCCACTCCCTGAACTAACTGTTATAGGGGCCATTTTGTTGCTATGACTTTAACATCAATTGTGTTTTCGTGACCATGGTATAAGCCTCGAGATGTTGACTTTACTAACAGGTGCTATCGATCAAACAAACATGTTCAGGATGTTGTTAGTCAGCAAACATCTAAAATGGAAACTCTTTTAGTTTTAGTTCTTATCTGCACACAGTTTCCACAGGTATAGACGTTATAGTCTGTAAGTTTGCTAAAGTAAAATAAATGTTAGAAATGAAAATGCTTTATCTGCTCCTGTTCTATGATGTAAAGTAAGTACCGTATTTTCCGCACTATAAGGCGCACTTAAAAACCTTTAATTTTCTCAAAAACCGACACTGCGCCTTATAATCCGGAGCGCCTTATATATGGATTAATTATAACAGCGTGTTGCGGATATTATGGAATCACGTCCGCGTCCACAGATCCTAGCTGTGAACGCTATAACTCAAAAACGAATTGCTGGATCAGTTTCAACATTTTCACACAGGTACATACCATAAAGACGCAGAACTGTATCGATTTGGGTACTTCTTTGATGAATATTAATTAAGTTATTAATTAATTACGGGCCAAAACTGTGCTGGTGCATATCATGAAGATGCAGAACTTGATTGAGTTTGGTACATCTTTGATTAATGACAATTAAGTAATTCACTAATTAATGTTTTGATGCACTTTTATTGAGCCAATAATCCTGCTGAACATAAACGAAATC
>JAVQKC010010854.1:0-20885 GCA_036025475.1 Philypnodon macrostomus
CTGTACCAAGTTTCATTGCTCTCTGCCAAAGTAAGTGTGACCAGGGTCCCATAGGGGTCATAAACATGGGGGCGCTATAGAGGCATTCTTTATTTGACCTCTGTAATGTGCCTATGTACATTAAATGCATTCTGCCAAAATAAATGCAATTTTCTTTATGTGTAGCATGATTATTGGCTCAATTAAAGTGCTTCAGGGCATTAATTAATTAATTAATTGTCATTAATTGTAGAAGTAGCAAATTCAATCCAGTTCTGCATCTTCATGATATGTACCTGTGTGCAACAGTTGAAAAAGATCCAGCAAAGACTTTTTGAGCAGTAATTAATTAATTATTTAATTAATATCCATCATAGAAGTCTTGAAACAAAATCAATCCAGTTCAGCGTCTTTATGGTATGTACCTGTGTGTAAAAGTTTAAACTGATCCGGCAACTCGTTTTTCAGTTACAGTGTTCACAGCTAGGATCTGCGGACGCGGACCAACGTGATTCCATGACATTGTTGTTTTGCTGATATAATAATTCTGGCATTGAGATTGGAGGAGAGAAAGATTGTGCTGCTGCTGAGGTGGTGATGGGACAAAGGAGACAAAGGAACAATGATTGGCTGAAGGGCTGAGGAAGTTGAATGATATTGGCTGAGAGGGTCTGCTCTTGAGAGGGTATTGGAATGTTGCTGATACTAGTGTTAATTCATTGATAATATAGCATTAATAAATAACATGTTTGTTCCCTATAGGTCAATTACATATAGATCTTGTGTCTGGCTTTTGTGTATAAGTTACATTTAAATAAGCTAAATAAAATATTCATATCTGGGCCATATCTCAGTGTGAACGGAACCCGTGAAGTGTCACTTTTCAGTTCTTTCAAGTGCGTCCGGCCTCTGTGAGTACAGCGGGCGTTCAGGTGGAGTATGGGCCTGAGGCAGGCGCTGTAATTGACAGAGATTCCTCCGCCGCTGTAGTTCTTCAGAAGAGCATCTCCGAGTGGCTTTGATATGTGAGAGAGATATGTCTGTGATACATGGGCCTCCAACACTTAAAACGATGAAATGACAGCTGCCTGCTGCTATGGATTGTCTTGTCTGTGAAAATATTCTCCTCTCGCACCATCAATATTTGAACTCTCCTTATGCAAGCACCAAATGAGAATGCTCTGCTGGCAATTAATGGAACTATTTCAATTTGAAAATTGATCTGTGGTAAAATAACATGCTGGACTTAACTATTAGGAATCTATGTATACTAAAGAAATATGGCTTTTGTTTATCATTTTGCATTTAGATTGATTTAGATAAGCATAGCAATGTTTATAAGTCAATGGTCATTTCTAATGTAGAAGTAATGCTGTGTAAATAATACATAAAAATATTTTTAAACAGTAAATAATTAGTGTGTAGTTATCATAAAGCATATAATATGAATTCATAACATGCATGCCCTCTGAATGCCAGAACACTGCCAACACTCAAAAGGACATATACTACAACTATTATTTATAATTTAGGTAAAACGTTTGAAAATACCGATATGTATTTGAGGTCAGCCGTAGAATAGAAAAAAGCATATGGATATTATTATCCAGACTAAAGCAGAACGAACATCCTGCCACGGAGCTGTTTATTAATGCATTGTTAACATTTTGGAACTGGCCAAGCGTCAACATGCGATTTCATAAAAGCACAAATTTGAATTTCTGCCTTGGCCTGTGAGCCTTTTAACTTGGAGACTAAATATATACTTACATTTGATTTCAAAGAGAGAGAGAGAAGGGGAAGGGAAAAAATTCTCTCTGGCGAAACGCGGCTGAATGGCTGGCACTGGAGAAACTTTACTCAGGGAGAGGAAGCACATCATTAAAAACACGGCGAGATATTAAAGCTGGATATGAAAGGCTGCACTCGCCCGTGGCTACTCCAGAGCTTCAAAAACATCTGCAGATCCTCCCTCACACCCGCTCCCTTGTTAGTTCCACTGTATTTGCTGCTCGTACTGATTTGAGAGCCGGAGTTTTGTGCTAAATAATCAATCACATACATAGCATCTTGAAAGCGAAGGCACACTATCAGATGGGACAAGAGATGTGCTTGTGTCCTCATCAACAGCGGGGCTACTTTTGCTTTAAGGCTGCGACATAGGGAAGCTTAGTAGTGGTTAGTGCTCCTGACTGTTGGACTTGGGTTCTGTGGGGAGAACCCACAGTAATACAAGGAGGACATGCAGACAACACTGAGGATAGAACTTCTGGGAGGCAGGAGCACCCTTCACACTGGCCAGACTCTACTGCCTATACTAGAGTGACTTAGGTTGAAAGTCACTTTCCTGTAATATCAAATGCAGTTATGAAAAAGAAGCAAACTAGAAATAAAAGTCTGAGGGTCAATTAATGCCCAATATTTTATGTATTTACTGGACTTGAAGGCAGTGTCTATAGAAAAGTGGTGAGTTTTTTTAAATGCTTTTGAGGCCTTATATTATGTCCCCTTAGAATGATGAGGTTCTATCTGTGTTCTGACATTTGAGTAAATCCACAGATATTCCAGCTAGAACTTACATAGCCTATAGAAAGACAAACACCTGCTATTATAAAGATTAGGTATCCAAATATAGGAATGTGTAAATAATTCAAGTTTTTGAATTTGGCTTACAGTTACGTTTCATGCTTGGACATCAAACTTGCCAGGTCTCAGCATCAAATTAAACACTGCAGCTGCCAAACTGTTAAAACAACAAGGTGTTGCACAACAAAATGTCATGTGGAGTATTGTGTGACGTTGACACAACAAGGGTCTCCTCTCCGTCTATACACACGCACACACGTACACACACGCATACACACACACACACACACACACACACACAGATCCCACTCTTTTCATGCTCCTTTTTACAATTTGCACGTCTTTGCAGCCTGCACCGGTCCAACTCATCTTCAAACCCCCAGTAAACACAATGCAATGGAAACAAAACCCATCTCTGAATACAGTAAAAAAAAAATTATATATATATGTTTTGTGATCTGACTTATAACTCTGTGATTGGCAGCTGGAGCGGGATAATTGTAGCTGGATGTTAACCAATATATATTCAACGCTGGCTTTTTCCTGACTTTGGAGTTGCAAGGGAGTGACTCTTGACGCCTCCGTGAGCCACCGTAGATTCCAGGAGAGACTTGAAATGCTACCTTTTTTTAGTTCCCGCACAACAACGTTCCCCCCAGCTGTTTATCACAACAAAATAAACTAAAATAACTTGAGTTTGTTTTGCAATTGAAAGTCTCCTTAAATGAAAATAAACAGCACTGCAGCTATGTGCCGCCCGGAAAATTCTCCGCAAAAAATAAATACGAATATAATATTTACTCTGCATACTTTGCCGCATCAATATTTAATCTTCTCTCATATTTTTTGGGGACAGTTCTGACGTGGTCTAGAATTATTTATCAACCTGGACGAAGTGGAGTGCTTTGTTGTTGATTTATTACGGGGTCACTATGCAAATTGTGTGCAGAAGACAGAAGTTTCTAGATCAAAGATGTGTCACAAAACTGAATAGTATTATCAAGGTGTGTGCGGTCATAATTGTCCAACATGCCTGGGAGATATAGATAGATGACGTCCCAAAAATCCTTCATGTTTTTTTGCATAATATGGCTCTTTGCATGTGGCGCGTGGTGCGGGGAGGAGGGGGCAGGTGTCACGGGAGATCATACCAGTGTCTCCAAGTCATTTTGTTTATCATTCAAATTCAAAGCTGGCTCTATAATGTGTGAGTGCGCACGGGGGAGTCGGCTAGACACATGTCACGGTCAGAGGTGGGTAGTACTCAGTTACATTTACTTGAGTAACTTTTTAAATAAACTGTACTCCATAGTGTAGCTTTTCTGCACAATACTTTTTACTTTTACTTGAGTAATCCTATTTTAAAGTAACTGTACTCTTACTTGAGTAAGACCTTGTAAATCTAGAAAGAGTAAGAGTACTTTTACCACCTCTGTGTGTCATGTAAGAACAGCTTTATGTGAAAAATGTGATGATGTGTTTTTTTTTGTCCTTGTGCCTTAATTTATGAAAATATTATTTACGTTTTTAGTTTATCTTTTGAAAATATCAAAATCTGTTTATTAGCAGATTACAACAAAATTAAACAGATAATCTGACATTAAGATCAAACAGTTACTCTTCTACTCAAGTAATTATGTGAATGAGTGCTTAATTATTGGTAGAATTATTGGCTACTCTACCCACCTCTGGTCACGGTCCCAGACCAAAATTAAAACAGTGAAGATTTAGGGGGGGCTGCCCAAACCAGTAATTACCTACAGTTCAAGACACAGTACAAAGACCCTTCCATGTGTAATTATGTGACATTGTCTGGGGACAGGGCAATAATCGATGTTTATATTTTGTTTCAGAACGGTCCACAAAAACATCAAAAACAGCACTTCTTCCGGCTCAGAGATGTCTACCCACTCCATTTATCTTTGCATGGGACGGGTCCAAATGTGACTGGAGTCTCTGCATTACAGAATCAGCTGCCTGGCTTCCTGCTCTAAAAGGTAGGACACTCACCATTTTATTATTGTGATGGTGGATGAGAAGTCATATTGAGCGGGTGACTGGAGCCTGTACCAGCAAAGATGGGCCTTTGATGAAGTACACACTGGACAATGACTAGTTACACACACTGACAGACAACCATTCACTCTCACATTCATTCACTATGGGACTTTTCTATTGTCCAAGCATGTCTTTGGATGGTAAAACGGTCAATCTAAATGTCCAATAGAAATGAATGGCTTGTCTTTTGGATGATGGCTGTGTTCAGAGCTTTCAGGCACATTGTGACAGTGGTCTACATTGGATTTAGTGTTTAATTTTCTTTGGGCCTTTCTGTTCATGAGGGAGTGTGAGCTGCTAGTTGAGGCTACACATCTCCAGTGAGTGTAGGGCTGAGCTGCCAATCCATTCGTCCAATAGGTTCTCCGAATCCGGCCCATAGGCACAGACTAGTCCCTGGTTAGGAGCTGTCTTCTGTCAATGTTGACCATTATCTCCTCTGGCTCAGCAGATCAACTCCAGGGAGAGAATCCAATCCCTGTTAGGTTGGTTGTATTGTAGTTCAGTATATTTCAGAGAATTATCAAAATACTCTGAAGGTATGTGACAACTGTGTGTTTAAATTGATGTTCAGCAGCATTCAACCATAAATTAATGAAAAAAACAGAACTGAATTGACAAAAGTTTTATTTTTGTATTTTTATTTGACCTTTATTTAACCAGGAAAGTCCCATTGAGATTCAGAGTCTCATTTTCAGGAGAGTCCTAGCCCCAATGGGGAACCTATTGTATGCATGTTTTTAGTGGTAGGAGAAACCAGAGTGCCCGGAGTAAACCTACGCCGACACAAGGAGAACATGCAAACTCCACACAGAAGGGCCCCGACTGAGGAATCAAAACCAGGACCCCTCTTGCTGTGAGGCAAGAGTGCTAACCACTGTGCCACCGTGCCACCAAACATAGGGTAATGGTAATTTTGTTTTTTATGCAAATTTTGGACCTTTTTGATTAGTTTTGTGCTATACCATTATGATTACCAATTTATTGAAAAAAGCTCTGATTAGGTGCATGTCCCTTGAAGGCCCTCTTTCCCCCTACTGACCACACCTACTGCTTCATTCCAAGCCAGTTCTGAACAAAGTGGGTGGGGTATTTAATTAGTAGACCAACCCAGAGAAGGTCATTGCCTCAGAATACAGCAAACATGTGTGAATAAAATAAAATACATCTTTGTGTAAGACGTTTATATGTAAGAAACTCAAGTTAGCATAGGCCAGGTTCTCAAACACAAGGTTCTCCACACAACAGAGCCACTTATCTGGATCATGTATTGTATATTCATTTATGTAGAAGCAGTGACTAAGACATGCATTCATACATTGTAGTAACATAATTGTTTAGATAATGATTTGCACACAGGCTTACCGGCATTTCTCCTGCATGTAACCGGACTGCATTCGACGAGACAGAACGTCTAAACGCACTGTGTCAAAATCACTCTGGTTTGATGTAATCTGATCCGACTACATTTCAATTGTTTGCCCTGCACATCGGGGCGTCGCGGATTAAAAAGATAAAACATAGGCTTTTATGCGTCGGCCACTTTGCTAATTAGATGGATTAAAACCTGCTCTGGGAGGGGCCTTCATTTGCAAGTGAATGGCAGTTAGTGGGCGAACGTGTTGAGCAGATGACACAGGCCCCGGGGGTATTCCACGCTTAGTTTGGTACAATTTAGAAATTACACAACTCGTTTACTAAATAACAAGCTCATTTTTCCTTCAACTGCTCTCTCTCCAGTGCCTGTGTGTGCAAGCCTGACTTTCAGATGCTGAGAAAATAGGTTAGTCTCTTCCCGAGCAGCCTCCTGGTACCGCTGCAGTAATAGATGGCCATTTATAATTCATGAGGTGGCTAGTCCCCCAAGTTAATTTTGCCCACGGCACTGTTTACTTCTGCTTTGTACTTTGTTTAAAGTCAGTTGTTGACAACTCTTGTACATGTCAAACTATCACCGCTAATAATTGCTTAAGGAGATAGAACTTTTGCAAATGTTGGTTCCACTAGAGGTATCCTCGCCTCGCCCCGCCGCTCCAGCTTCTTCAGATGAATTTTTGATTTATCTCCTGCTCACTTTTGACAAAAAAGTCCTCTGTAATTCAAAGCAATCGCTGTGAGAGATGTTATAAAAAGGAATAATGTAGTGTGCGCTCCATAACATCCTAGTTTCCATCTCTGATAGAACAAACCCTCCCCATCTTCACTCATACTTTCCCTGTCTTCAGTTCAGTTTTTGCATATTGACCAAAGCTGGATGACGATGACTGTCGCATGTTCCAGATTGACAGACTTTTGTAGGAGAACGCTGGCCTTGGGCACTACCTCCATGGGTCAATTTCCTTTGTATAGATACAGACTGTGTGTGACTTGATTAGTGCCAATTATCCGGGCTGTCACTTTCCCTGGTGGGGCGGGGGGGTTGCAGGATGCACCCCGGCCCCCACACTTCCCGTCTAGAGCGGACGTGCACTAAAAGTCTGCGCTCGTCGCTCCGGGCTGTGGGATCATTCCGAATGCACGGAATGAAAGAAAAGTCGGGAAGCGGAGTGTGAATTTGACGGAGTGATGGAGCTGACTTCCGACGCTGTTCGAGGGAGCGGTGTTCAGGCACAAAGATGTCTCCTCAGGGCTGTCGTCAAGGCTCCATATTCATAGCTGTACACTCCATATTCATATCATATTCATATGATTCACTGTCTACAGGACCCATGGATGACACACTGCTCAATGCACATATGAGGCTGTGGGTTTAGACTGAGACAATGATACTAAATATGGTTATACTCAGAAATAATAGTGCATTAAGCAAAATAATGTCTTAAATTTTATATTAAGCTTTTATTAAAAGTCCATTATTCATTTGCACAGTCGGTTGTAGTAGGCTATGACTGTAGGAAGTGTGGCTACCATACTGTGCCTACGGTCTCTCTAACTGTCAAATACACCACCAAAATCCCACTAACAATGTTTATACTTAGGCAAGGTGGGCAAAAGGCCTTGCTCAATGACTCAAAGTAGAGGCTCAAACAGCGCATGCTTCACTTTATGTACTGAGCCACTGCTGCCTCAACATAAATATATCAGTACAAAATGAATTATTCTTGCGTATTCATGCAGTGACCAAAGCCTTCAACTATGGGCTTTAGTCAGCTGGCCTGACAATGGAATCTTAAACGTCAGTACTGAAATGCACTCTTCCACTGTTCACAGTTCATCACATTTTGAGAATATACAGCTTAAGTTTTTTTGGTAATTGGCCAATACAGAGAGATCATCATTATATTGTCAATATAAAACAACACAAAAGTCTAGAATGTCTATGGACTTCATTATTATAAACATTCTCTTTATTCCTATACCAATAGCCTCATGAGATATTAAAAAGGCTATTATTATTAAAGCTGTTCTGGGCTGTGGTGCTGAAGTGCAGTATTTTCCTGGGTGAGTATTTACTGATGTGTACGAGGACTTTCATGTTTCTGGTGGTATTCAGCACAGAGTCTAGGTTGTGGATGTCTGCAGGGGGGTAAACAGCACCGCGGCACACACAAGAAATTCATATTCATAATTCATAACCGCTCCATTGTATGGTGATGTGTCAGGATGTTTGCCAATAAAAAACAATGTTCCGTGTAGGATTGATCCGAAATGAAAAAGTTGCAGAGCCAGGTGTGAAGAACTGCTGCAGAATGTGGTGGAGACACAAATATTTAAAATAATATTTACTCTTTTCTTTGAATAAACATCAAATGGGCATCTTAAATCTGGACTGTGGAAGCATAAAATATGACTGGAGTTATGCTTTCAAGTGGCCGTCTCTAAATGGATTATTAATATAATGCCTTTTGAGAATGTAGTCATCAGTAGAAGCAGACAGGAGGAGTGAGCTGTGGTAATAGTCTAACATAGAGCTTAATCCATATTGTCAATAGTTCAACCGTTGAATGCCTCATTGCTGGGATAGCTACAAATTAGCTAGACCTCCTATTTTTTTTCACGTAAAATAATTTGACACAGCAAAAAATATGAATACTGTATATGAGCAACTTACCATCCCAATAGTCTTATTAAGCTATTTGATATGTTGATTAAAACAATCAATCCTATAACAGCATGCTAGTATGGACTGAATTAAACTGTCCTTAAAGGCGTGAAAATAAAACTGTATTCTGCTTCTCACATACGCCCACGTTTCTTAGGTACACCTGACATCTGAAGATAGAGATTTTTGTTAATTTGCAGAAGCCAGCTTGTGACTGACACCAAATGAAAAACAGTTTTCCAAAGGCTGAGCTAAACTCCAGTCGGTTAATTCTGCAATAGACACTAACTTCACTCACGCAGAAATAAGTGTTTTTGTTCTTGGGAAAAACAGCCATATTCTGAGTAAAACCATGTCAAATGTACTTTACTGAAAACACAAGCTTTTAGTAGCTTGAGCTGTTTACGGTTTTACAGAGCGGTAGTGTTGCATGGATCTTGTTTTCGGAGTTAAATACTGCAGTTTCTGTGTGTATGACTTCTGAATTCTGCAGATGTCACTCTTCTGTACACACAGACACTGAAAACACAAGACTCTAAGAACAACACTTTAGTTCTGTGTTATTGTAAATGGATTGTTTTGCAGTGCAGATTATTTCCACAGCAACTGAGTGAGTTTGAGTATGAACATGTCAATTTTAAAGTGCATAGAATCCAAATGGAAAAGGCCATTTCTAACATCTCAAACTAGTCTCTGACCTCTGGCATCAACTGGGCATTTTTTGCCCACAGAACAGCACTCACTATATATCTATATATCTGAAAATACATTTTTAAAAATGGCAATGCATTTTATATACTTTTACATTTTGGATACTTTAACAAAAAGAAAACTTAAGTCTTTATTTGATTTGATATTTGATATTTTAAATTGATCTAAAATGCCAATTCTGACCCCAGGTAGTGTTACCCCAGATGGTTCAGTCTGGGGCTCAGGGATTTCCCATGTTGGTCCACTGTCTAAACTAGCTTTTTATGGAACTGTTTGATTTGTTGGCGCTAACTAACTAACTACTAACACCCTCTTGCCCCTCACAGACTCATCCTGCTACCTCCTTCAGGGGTATTCTCCTCTCTTTCATGCCCCACTTTATGGTGCATCCCTGGTGTCTCCCTGCATGTTGCCCCCTCCCTCCCTGTCCCAGCTACCCCTGGGGCCACACACACCACCAGCGCGCGTTCAGGACAGCAGCAGGCCCGAGCCGTCGCCGTAATTGCCATCTCCTCCCCGTATACGTACTCAGAGTGCACTGCGTGATTAAATAGAAAACTCCCAGTTCTTTGGCTCGAAGGCACAACAGCGGGCTCCTCTGGGACGAGGTCATCGCGGCCCCCTCTGTTTTTCACTGTGATCTCTGCACAAAAACAAGGCACGCATTCGGGGGGTGCAGACGGGCTGTTATAGATTCGAGGAGAAAGAAAATATTTATTGGGTTAGTCTGATTATAACTGGAGTTTAGAAAACAATGCCACTGTTGGACTGTCGCTGCATGTTTACAGTGTACCAAGAAGACTAAGGCTATGTGATGCTGTAGTGATGATATAGATTCATGCATAAGCCCACTGACGATACTACCAATCTTATTCACTATAGAAAAGTGTTGGGGCGGTTAATGCTTCTGCTTCATAGTAATAAGGTTGTGAAATTGAACCTGCCTAAAGCCCATAGATTGCTAGAACAGTTCCAGGTACATGTAATCCCTAGCGACCAAGGAAGCTCATTTCCACGGATCACTCCTAAAAAACCTGGTGTAATTAATTTTTGTGTAAAGTCAGATGCCATTCTTTAAATCCTGGATCCAGACGGTGATCCGGATCACTCCCAAAATCTGATCAATTATTTCTTGGGTCATTTTTTAACTTCTGTGAACATTTTGTCCAAATCTGTTCAGTGGTTGTTGTGTTAAGTTGCGATGTCATTCTTTGAAAAAATCCTTGCTCCAGATGGTGATCCGGATTACTCCCAGAATCTTGCTCTTTGTGTCATTCCTGACCTTCCTCGAAAATTTCATCCAAATTCCGACAGACAGATGGACAGACGGACACAGGGAGAGAGTAAAGAAATGACACCTATGAGACCTGTGACTTTGGATTCAACATCCTCTGGAAAACTAAGTGCACTCAGAAGTCCACTACTTTACATAGTGCCGTAGCAACTGAGAAGTTATAGGCAAGAGATGACATCCGGATACAGGATTAGGAGTCTGTTAGCATCAGTCAGTCTTCCACATCACTTACAGTAAAACGTAATGTATAAAAAATGGATAAGATTAAGATTTCTTGAGCACAGTATAAATATATATATGTAAGCCTGGATACATATTTAAAAACACTGAATCATAATTTCATGCTGGGGAATAACTTTTAATTAGTGTATCATGTAAATTACCTGCTTCCTTTGTCTTCTTGTGGCGTGATCATAAAACAATAATAATTCACTCTGCACTATAAAGTAAATGAGAGCAACATTGTTATTGTCCTTGGCCACAATGATCACTCAGGTTAATGGTTTTGTTCATTTGGAGACATTAACTAGTGCATGTTGTCCCCGTGAATGTGTCACTTCAGCACCTCGTCTTGTTAGATGTCTTGTAAGTAGATTGATTTTACAAGCAGAATCGGTGAGACACGCAGGTTATTTCAACATTTACACGCAAATACAAAACAATCGTCGGTAATTCCTGCATTTATGACGGCATTATGAACATCTGGAATTTCTGAGGTGTTCTGTGCTAATTAGCAACTGTTCATTTAGTAGTACTGGATGGAGTTGATTGGCTGAGTTAAGTGATTAGTTGCTTCTTCCTACTGCACTGCATTTTCCATGGTGCACTAAACAATGTACCATCTCAAGTTGTAATGACTTTTTGAGTTAATTATCTTCTTGTGGCACTCCGGTGACAGTTTGAGATCCCTTGTATGTAGCCTATAAAATAACTATCATGTCACTTTGTAGTGGTGTTCCAATGTCACTAGTGCATGACAGTATTCAATAATGGACAATGACCATAAATTAAACTATATCATAATGCTTTGGTCAGTCATTATGAGCAAAACATTAGTATTTTATATGCTAACATGTGAGTACCGTTTACCCACATGTGTAAAACCAGTTTCTGCTTAGCCTTAGCAGTCATCTTGCTGTGTAGTGATTGAGGCGTTCTAGGGGACACTAATTTGGACATAACCCTGGAGTAAAGGTGTGCAACCAAGGCACACAAAGGCCTTGCAAGAGCACTGAAAAAGTGCCTTGATTCTTCTTCACTTCACAGTTCCATGTTGGTCCCTTGTTCTCACAGCATCACCCACACCTCAAATCTCTGCTGCCTTTTATCTCCACTATTCCTACCATTACCTCCTCACCCCTGAGACTGCAGCTCTCCTGAACAAATGCACAATCAGACATTCACACCTTTGTCATAAGTCTTACTGTAGAGTCAAGGGGAATTGGCTTGTTTTTGTGAGTGGTTTTGGGCTAGAGGCGTCCAAACCTTTCATGTATTCTCTGCTGAACAATTTCAAAATGACAGGGAGCCACTAATCACCTTTATTTTTGTACTTTTCTTAACGTATACGTGCTAATCTGTTCGCACTATTGGGAAATTGAACCTCGACTCATGTTTTGTGTCTAAGTGATATATAAGTGGCATATGAAGTCTTCAAAGCCTCATTAACTCCACACGTGTTTGCTCACAGCTTTGCCTAAATACATCATGTTGTTTTTGTGCATCCGTATAGAAGCGGAGCCAGAGTTGTTGGGCCCCGGGTGAGGCTCCTGAGGGCCCCTGTCTGCGCCTGCGACATGTGGCGTGGGTAAACAACGCGGTTAAGCCTAAAACAATGCGCTCCCCGATGACTGCAATTATTTATGAAATCAAACACAGCCTGTCGCCAAGTGGGACCGATCACTCAACAGATCTGCATAGTTTACTCATCGTCATCTGTACAAAGAAGAGGCCCTTTAAAGAGATATAGAAACCTTTGTTTTTTTTTTACTATTCTTCCCACTGTCCAAAACTTCAGAACAGGGACTCTATACCCAGAACTGTTCATTCAGACAAACAATAATGGCACTACTCCAATTTTTGCCTGTTTTTCCATTACTTTTTAGTACCACTTTATTGTTTGCCGGGGGACATCCACACGTTGATGATGTGACATCCTAGTTACGTGACATAAACAAACACACACCGGGAGGCAATTGTGTACTTTATTCTGGCTTTGTGGCTTTTATCACTCGACAGTAGACACAGAAAATGCTGCAGACCAAATACTGTTGACCAGATACTTTTGACGTCACATATTAGTATCGGCTCGGCTCGCTTCGATCCAGGGCCAGGGTCTGAATGTTGGTAGCTCAACAGTGGACGATGAACTGGACATGTGGAAGCAAGGCATTTGGAGCAGGGGACAAGGGTTGACCTTGTTACTATCATTACGATATGTCAATATGAACATATGCATAACCAAAAAGCAGTAAACAGTAAACACACACACAAACCTCAGGTAGGCTCAGGAGCAAGTTGCTAAAAAAATACAGCTTTAATGGCCCTGACTCACGCACTATATAATAGTCACAGCGGTCCCTTCAATGAGAAACAAAATATCTTCTAAATAACAGACATATACTTACCTTTCAACCCTTTATAGTTCATATTGACCTGGATAACTGAGAAGCTCAGACATTGGCAACAATAGTGAATGTAACACCCCCACTCCTACACAACAACTGCCCCCATGCCTGAACATGTGTGAACATGTACCTGTGATATTCTCCTGGACCATTATAAATTAATGCTTTTTACATTGTCTGCTGCAAATATATTGAAAACTAGTTATATATTGAAACTGTACAGTCATTATTATTAATCATTACTTATATGTATAGATTAGCATGGTTTTATGTGAAGAATCAATAGTTGAATCTAAACAATTACATTTAAAATGTCTAATAATTTCACATTTTATTCTTTATTTAATAATGACTGAATTTCATCATTAACGATCTATTCCTCTGGCCTTAATGAGTGGAGTTGATTTTGACCCCTACACCCACGCCTCCTCAATTTGGAGCCAGGCAGGTGATCTCTTGTTCAGACGAGAACATCTTTTAAAGTGAGAGGAACATGTGTAAACGCTACCGCCCTGGGGCCTTTTCCCTCCAGGCCACCGTACCGTGTGATCGCTGCTGTGACTTATGCAAAGGCCCAGCTAAATAATTCAGCTGGAGGTGTTAGCTGTGCTGCCGCCGCGGTGTCAGGACCAGTATGTGTGCTCCAGGGGCATTAGCCTCCAGTTAGCAGCTGCTGCAGATGGTATGTCCCTCTGTTATCCACGGCAACAACACTTCTCGTCAGGAGCAATTACACCCACAACCCACACCCAGAAAAAGAGAGAGAGTCATGAGGACTGGGTGAAAATTAGAGGTGCGCTGAAGCTCGTCCATCACAATCTCTGGACTTTGAAAAGATACACAAAATATGTAACATTGGTACTTAGCCTTAAATTGTGCGTCAGATCTGACCCACTTAAGTGTCTTTAAGCCCCAAGTGAAATACTTGTTATGGCAGTATAGGTGTGTGTTCAGTGAAAAAGATGCACAATTGACAAGAATATGGATAAAACACATGATTGTTTAGTGTGCGTGTGTATGTGTGTGTGTGTTTGTGTGTGTGTGTGTGTATATAGACCATAATTTTTTTGTAATTATAAAGAAAATATATCTGTTTAACCACTAATGCAATATGTTTTGTGTTTTTGTTGTGTGTGTCTATATATATATATATATATATATATATAAAGGATAGGAAATCTAGGTAACGTTTTATAATAAGGTGTGTTAATAAACCATTTATAAGGCATTAAGAAAGCATTAATCCTGTGTTTATGAGCCTTTATGAGTCATTTATTAACAGTTATAGATATCTTTAAAAATACACTAATAATCCGTTGTGCAATACAAGTGATCTATTAACCCTTACAAACCCATTATAAACTGGTTGTTAACAGAGAAGTTTAGTTTTGTTAATGGCTTATCAGCACTTAAATTGTATCTGTGACTGTTAATAAATGTCTTATTAAGGCTTCTAAACATATATTAATTCTTATGATTGCCATATAAATACTTTATTAACACACCATATTATAAAGCGTCACTGAAGTCTATTGTTTTGATTCCTTTTGGAGGAAATTTTAAAGTTTAAAATGATGAAATGAATTTAAGGACCTTGACGTAGCAAGATGATCTATGGTTTAATATTGTAACTGGTAGAATTATAGATTATAGTATCAAGAAAATGTACTGAGAAGGGGGCAGGACAATCCTTTTCGAACAGTTCTTTTGTTTTACTGATTTTTTATTAAGTTTTATTAATTGTTAAAAATAAAAATGAATAATCAACTCAACTAAAACTAAGCTAAATGCCCTAATGTGCCAAATCCAGCAATAAGGTCACGCCAGGATTGGAACTTTCTGTAATATGATGATCAGTGTCCAGACAGAAGCCAGGTCAATACCTAACATGTTTAAATGAGTTTAAGTATGTGTGAAAATTAGAAGTGCTCTCACGCTCGTCCATCACTTTCTGTGGACTTTGAAGAGTTGATCAGACAGGCAGATCTTCACACCTCTAACACAAGGCTCTGTCTGCACATGAACGCACCGTGATGTGTTCAGGGCACTGGCCTTTGTACTGTCTGTGGCTCCCAGGCAGTAATCTGAGTCAGTTCACTTTCTAATTAGAAACTACACATATATATCTGTGAGGAGGAAGGGTGAAAGGAGAGACAGTTTAGGAATGGCCTTAGACATGATCAATATTATGTTTTGCACTGATTGGGGCAAGTCTAAACATTTTTCTTGCATTTTCACATAGCAATCATGATTTACCAGTGTTCAGTGGTTAAATCTAGATTTGAATTTGGTTCTAAAATAGGTAAATATGTATGTAAATGTACACATAATTGTGATTGGTGTACACATAGGCCATATATATATATATATATATATTTGTATTAATTTAATCAGTGGTTAGAGATGCTCTTGATACCCTTAATGAAACTGAGTCTTATGGCCTTGCTGTGAAGTACCAATCCAGTCTACTCTTTGAGCTTGTACCAAGTCAGGAGAAATGGAGAGTATTACATCTGGAAGGGGATCCTAAGTGATCAATCTGAATCACTGCATTGTAGGAGACACGTGAGTTAGAGGGAAAGATGTATCTGTTTCTTAAAGATAAATCCACTGGTATCAAAAGTGCAAGAGGTCAGAGGTTCAATTTCCCCAAGGGTCACCCAAATCAGGACTCGATATGTGACTTGTTTGTGTCAGTAATATGTTTTCCAAACTGTACTTTTGAATTGTAGGGGGAAACGGTGGCAGAGTGGTTAGTGATTGTGGGTCCTATCCTGCGATCTCTCTGGGTGGGTGCTGCATGTCCTCCCCATGTTACCGTGGGTTCTCTCTAGGTACTCCAGCTTCCATCTACCGCCCAAAGACATGCATGTGTTAGGAAAAATTGATTAATCTAAATTGCCCCTAGTGAATGAATGTGTTTTTTTCTGTGTATGTCTTAGTGTCAGCCCTGAAACTAACCCATCGTTATTGGCTCCAGACACCCGCAACCCCTAATGGAAAAAAGTAGCAGAAGATGAATGAATTTTTATCCTTATTGTGCATTACTAAATGACTAATTATGGGTCCACCTAAAGTAGATATGACATCAGATGTAGCCACGTTCCTCCGGGGAGTAAATGTACTTTACCAGAGATCGACACAAAAGCAAAACATTACAAATAACAATAATCTGCTTCATTAATATTCTAAATACTGATTAATCAAAGTACTACAGTTAAACTACAGTACAGCATAAAGCCTCTGTCAGACGATAAAGACATAACCTATATACCGGCGCGGCCATACGCAGCCCATAAATCACCACTACGCAAGATAAATACGATAGGGCCACTAAATTAAATGGTACTTAGCCTTGTGAAGTGCACCATAATAGATGTGTTAGAAGCTAAAGGAAGCCAGGAGGTGTTGGCCAGGCTGCTCCAACACCGTCCCGTGATCTCTGGAACATACAAGACCTGGTGTGGGAACATACTATCTCATTAGCATGTGCATACCTCTCCCATCATTTTATATTGCCCTCATTGGGAATATAGAAATAAGTCTTTGTCTGCAGCGTCCCTAAGCGCTTGTCAAAATCTTCTTAATTATGATTAATTACCAGTGTTATGGAGAGAATCCCTTCCTCCAAGTATACAAATAGTACAAGACTATCTCTAAACACTGCATTATTCATTAATTACAGAACTGTTGGCGGTGCAGTGAGGGGAAACAATGTTGCTGCCACAGTACATTTTTGAGTAAACCTTACTTCCAAAAAATGTAGAAAACTTAGAAATACTCCAACTCAGAATTCAAATTTGTGATGTCCACTTTTTTGTGATCTTTGTTCTGCTAGGGGTCACAGGACCGCAGCCTATTTCAGCAACTATGAGCCATAGGCGGGGTACACCCTGGAATCAACCAATTAGTCGCAGGGCTGACCCTAGAAACACGCACTGACAGACATCACTCTCACATTCATTCACATTCAATTATTTTGACTCCTTAAAAAAAAATAGGAAATCCCTTTCCATACACCCTCCAAGTCGTTTGTGTAAAAAGTGAATCAACAGAATATTATTAAGGCATTTTCTGCATTGTTAAAGTAATCTAACAGTAACTAGTCACATTTTTGTGTTAGATTGTGTAGCGTGTCACAAGAATAATGTTTTTCACACTTGAAACAGCAGCTCTGTAAAGAAAGTGTGCCCTAGCTCCGGGGCTGCTCTGCATATCTTGGCGGATAAGATTGTTATGAATTCTGTTTATGGTGCTGCTATGACAAGTGTGAAGGGCAGAGAGATGTGTGCTGGTTTATATCTGAACACAATATAGGGCTGTAAATGACCCAGTATCATGACAGCAGGGTGGGAATATTTTTGGTGTTCACTTAAATATGTGTAGATTCATTCGTGTGTGTGTGTGTTTATTTTTTATTTATTTCTGTAATTAATTTTATTTATTAAAGTTAAGGTTTTTCGCCTTATGTGACCACAAAGGTGAGTGACTACATGATGTGATGTTTTAAAATTCAAAAAGTGTTTTATAAATTATACCCAAACATGCCCAAATTAGAACAAACCAACCCTGACTGGAGGTAAAATTCTTAATTCATTCAGTTAACACATTAGAGGAAAGAGACTTTAAATAGGTTTCAGTTAATTGGACATTACAGCCTTAAAACAGTTTTTGCCATGTGTTTTTTTTTGCATAAAATACCTAATAAAATATACTAGGAATGGTATATCAACAAATCCTTTTGTAAAAGCCTATAAAATACAGTTCAAATTTGGTGCTTGACAGTGCTACTGATTTGGAGCTAATGTTAATGTAGCAAATGGGTCCAAAAATCTCACAACTGGAAAAATGACATTATTCCTGCAGTGTCTGGCCTTAAATATGTGTAGATATTCATCAGATGTGTTTGTGCCATCTTATGAGTTTACTGTTTTGACAAAACCCCCACATTATGTGACAACTTTCTCCTCAAGTTTTCAGAAAGTCGTTTTGACAAAAACAAAAATGTGAACAATGCAGCGGTGAGTGACAGGCGCTGAGCTAATGATAAGCTTTATAAGTTTTGATCGTTTTTTTATGTCCCTTTTCTCTGGAGCTGTGCACATCACTAACTGCGTGCTCTTGAGCAACGCACTGAGAAGAACAATGTGCCTTTGAGACACAGCCGCTGCACCACTCCGCCTTGTCCTTCCCTCCTCACACTCTCGTTGCAGATGCTTTATAGCCGACAATAAACCATTTTAGTGCAAAATAAATTGGGATCGTATTGAAATGCCGCAGCTATATATGTCACGGAAGACATACAGTTATTTTTTAGCAAAGCCGGAGCGTACTTTATCACCGGGAGAGCACGCCGCATCATTGGCTGCCGGTGCCGGAGCCTGCTGGTTGAAGGCCAGAGTTCTCAAAGCGTTTATGGCTGTTTAACTTTGGAAAATGATCACACGCCTGGTCTGGGATGATATATGGGAGTTGTAGCCTTATCCTTTGCTTACATCAGGAAGTTTGGAGAAATGTGTTCAAAGATGTGACTTGGACAAAGCTGCAGAGTCTGACCTCACAGAAAAAACATTTGGATTAGGAAACTGGAAAACGGAGGTATCTGTGGTATCGTACTTATCTTAACTATCAATGGTAAAGATAAAAAAAAACACTTTAGTTAGGGAGTAAATGCTGCATCCATTAAACCCCTTATGATGCGCAATGATACAGAATCCTTTGCGAAATCCCTGGATCTATATGGTGTTTCTGAGCCACGGCAAAAACGTTTCCCTGCTTGCCCATTAGTAACAGTGATTATAATTGTTGTTTGCAAAAAAAAATATATATATATATATACATTCATCACTTATCAATAAATAGAGTATAACTGAGTAATCAATTTACACAGCATTACTCTATTTCAAATAATTCATATCTACTCAATCTAATGGACATGTAAGTTTCCAGTGTGATTTTTGTTTTTGTTTTCATCATCTGGATTTAGAACGCAAACTCTTCATTAGCAGTATCAGTATTAAGTTTACTGCATAAAAGTGGCTCTGAATCCAAATGTTCACATAAATAAGCTCGAGTAAAATATTTTCTGTAAAGTGGGGCCCAATAAGACCATAACTCTGTAGTGTAATAACTTTTGGAATAGAAGGTTTGAGAGTGTTTAACAGGGACATTATTATTGATATGAATTAATGTCCTCATCAAAGTGCATTTGTGTGTCTATGAGCCGCTGCCAAGTTACTGTGTCTGGTACATTGCATGTTGTTTCTCCTGTAGGCAATGCATATTCATGTATATAACACAAAGCATTAGCCTGACTCACCAGATGGTCTGTGACAGAAATATTCAAAGACAAACTATTACTGGGTTGCAGGTTCTAGAATGTGATGATTTCGTACCCGCAGATGAGGGGCAGAGGCCAAAATTCTGTATTAACTCTATGGGATTTTTATAAGAAATATTCCTCCAAAAAATACATAAATGTTGAATCTGATCATTTTTATTAGTCACATGGTCCATTCCCCCCCCCCCTATATCTATCCAACCACCCCAGCCCCCATGTCACCTGCAACCCAGCAATACTTTTAGAT
Source organism: Philypnodon macrostomus (assembly GCA_036025475.1). Classification (NCBI taxonomy): domain Eukaryota; kingdom Metazoa; phylum Chordata; class Actinopteri; order Gobiiformes; family Eleotridae; genus Philypnodon; species Philypnodon macrostomus. The sequence goes on from JAVQKC010010854.1 coordinate 19,885, forward strand.
GTACCCTTAAAACTGCGTACCCCTCCTCTAACACCTATGCAGTATGTTGCAGTAAACTAATATTGTATTTCCTATCTCCATCATGACTTATTTATGAAAGTGTGCTATTGATAAAATGGCAGGAAGAGGGTAATCTTTAAAACAGCTCTTTGTCAGAAGAGTCAACACAATGTGCATAATTTACACTGGTTACTTAGAGTTAGCGCGCACAGCCGGGCCTAAAGTAAAGAAGTTTGTTTTCTCGTGTTTGTGCCTATTAGCCACAAATTAATTAATCCACCATCCAAAACCCAATCAAGCCACGAGCTATATTAATGCAGAGCTCCCTCGGAATACAGAGGAAGTGAGCGGAGGAAGCCATTATTTTCACAAACACAACCACAGTTTGTTGCACCCACGATGGCGCCCGGAGTTTAGGAGATGTGCTTGATCTGATTTGCTTTTTCTATTTACAGAACAATTCATACAACCATCGAAACACTTCAAACATCATCACTAATAAAATAATGCATTGTAATCACACAAACATTTCTTTATAAGATAAGTTGATCCTGTGACTGTTCATGTTATCTCCCACCTAAGGCCCATAGTAGCCATTTGCCATGCCTTTGTATCCTACCATCTCCTTTGAGCTATACATTGACATGCCATACGTCTGACACAACGGGCACCTTAATCAGACATTGTGTGATTTCTAAGGGTTTTTATATTGTTAATGAGCAATTAAGAGGCCTCGTCCCCAAACCATGAAACATTGGCTTTGACACTATTTGACTTTTTGATTTGTCTGGATGTTTGTGAAGAATGTTTTTGCCAAATTTGGGAAAATTCCCTAAAACTACATTCTTCTTTCAGTCTATAGGGGGCGCTATAGAGGAACCTGCCATCATATTGGTCAGATGTGTTCAGGGCCGGGGGGTAATTAGGTATTTCAGGTTTGAGCCTAATCGGGCAAAGTATGTGCACGTTAGAGGCTGTCAAATATACCTGACCTCCCAATT
>JAVQKC010010868.1:0-16519 GCA_036025475.1 Philypnodon macrostomus
AATCGATACAGTTCGGCGTCTTTATGGTATGCACCTGTGTGCAAATGTTGAAACTGATCCAGCAATTCGTTTTTGAGTTATCGCGTTCACAGCTAGGATCTGCGGACGCGGACGAACACTACGATTCCATAATATTGTGATTTCTCCGATATAATAATATTTATGCCTTTTTCTGAACATGAATTTCATTTGTATAAATTAAATTATAGATTACATTTGAACAATAAGGAGGCTTAGTCTTTAGTTGTGTTGAGATGAAGTTTGTGTTGTCCTGAGAGAGCTTACTCATTTAAACATTGATGGGTAGAGAGAAACCAAAATCTGTAGTCTGGCAATGCTCAGTATAAAGCATTTAACTGATGAAAAAAAAGAAAAAAGTATTGCCTCAGATCATTTGAGAGAACCATTAATGCTGCACATAGAACTGGAGTTACATCTATTGACTATTAGCTAAAGTCAGATTTGCTTACTAGGGTAGAGACACATAACAAAAACACACTTAACCATACTGAAGTGAGTATACGGTCAACTGCATCTGACAATAGCCACTTCATCGTTTATACTGAAGAGTATTACAATTCCCATGTGCGCTAAGGCCTTGCTGTCTGGCCTTCCTTTTGGCTAAAGCTCACTTTGTTCCCAGTCCTTCCTCTGCGTCTTTCATCGCTGTGAGAAACTTAATTGACTTCTGTGGGATTATGAAAAATGAGGCCCTCCTTCAAACGCCTCATTTAGCACCACCGCGCCGGCTACTTTATCTTATACATATTAAAGGTGCTCTTGATTAGGAGCGATGTGTTAGCCGCTAACGCTAAAACCACGGACATGTGACAGCTGGCTGCTAATTTGCTAATTCATCACAAGTAAATTTGAGGTGTACGGTGGCCTCAGAGGGAAAAACAACAAATATGAAGACTGCTTTTGCAAAGGAGACTGCAACACACACGTGTACAGACGCCTGGAGGTGGTGAGGGCTGATTTAGTGCTTACAGAGCTTTATGAGGCAGAACAGACAGTGTGTGACAGCCAGGTCCTCAAGGAGTCACATATCAAACCTGCTACAGCATCCTGTGTGAACAAGAGATGTCAGTTTATGGAATTATGCTGGCAAAATATGGTTTTCTGGATTAAATGTTATAAAGGATAGATGCAAAGAGAAATATAAATAAATATTGGGGAAAATTGAGAACGTTTGTGTAGAGATAGAGATAGAAGAAGCCTGGCTCTCATTAGAGTTTGGCAAAAATATGATCATTAAAATGTGTTAAAATCTCTAGTAAAATCTCAAGTGATCAGTTCATGAAGCTGCTACTATCAATTTCATATTGTAATCTGGGTTTTTATTATTGAAGATGGACGTCTGCTTTGTGGTTGGTCTCGAAGGCAGCACTCAGACTTCCAGTTTCTTCAAGCAAATACTTAGCAGGTCAGGCAAGAGTCTCAAAAACAAAAACAGAAAAACAGAAAACCAGAAACGAGTGTGATTCGAGTGATTCCGTGTAATGCTCAAGGGCACTTTTAACAACATAACTTCTACCGATAGCTGCCTGTTGACTACAATTTAGGATCATGTTCAGGCATCAACATTAGGCAAAACAGAAACAAAATAATGCTGGTTAATGTCACGCCTGATTCTCCTACACACTCTACGATGTGTTGTACCGGTTCAGCTCTGATGCAGTGGGACATGGCCCTGACAGAAACAGCATGTCCTTACAGCAATTATCAAAACGGTGTGAGTGGAAATACTGCAGGCACTAACATGAGACAGCTTTGACCCATTCTACAGTGGCACAATTTAAATCACTGCCTACCTTCACTGCTCTGCTAATGGACATGAACAGCAGCGGCTCTGTAGACTCCTGTGGATGCTCCCTTTTCCAAAAGCCTTGAGGCAGGATGTTTTGATGTTGGAAACTATCAAAAGTCTAAAATAGACTAGGCAGTGATTCTCCTTTATATAAAACATAGACTACTAAAAGACATTTACAAAATATTGGTATGAAAATAATGCTTTAATGCCATAATGGATTAGATTTACACAATGGCAGTATGATCTGGGAGAGATCAAACCACCAACCTTCAGAATGCTAGAAAAGGGAACTGAGGTAAATGTTTTAGGATCTAGAGGGAGGGACTAAAGTAAAATATTCATTATGACAGAACTGTTAAACATTCATATAATGACAACTTTAACATAAATAAAGATGCAGTGGTTGTGACCTTCACCTTGTTGAGCATCCCTGATTTAAAGTATTTGTGTTCTCCTAATGTAGGGTCAAGATTTACATGATGAGAACCTGGAGTTTCAGGTTCAACAAAGAGCAAAAACAGTGGCGGAAGCTGCAAACAAACAAACAAACAAACAGGCGCAATAACAGTACCTCCTTGGCGGAGGTAATTACCAAACTATCCCTGTTACTATGCTTTCAGATACACACTATGCTTTGCTAAATAATGTGGACCTTTTAAGTACATGGTAAACTTTCAAACCTGTTCTTTGTCTTCATCCTAAGTCTCTAAAGGTGTATTTTCAGGACGGCCCATTGACTGATGTCTTTCAGGGCCATTCAGATGGAGGGACTAAATTGTATTGCCTTCAGAAGCTCAGGGAACTACACTGATCGCTGAGGGAATAGTGGAGCAAGAGCAGCTCGATTAACTTTTCATCAGGACAGGGCACTGCTGTGACTCTCTGAAGTACTGACAACAGAACATTTTTACATAGTCACTAACAAGGCTGATAAAAGTGCAGGGAATGGAGACTATAAACATCGGTGCTCCAAGGTCAAAATAGTGTAGTGACTTTGAGAGAAGAATTTATATCCATTTTTACTCAAGGATCACAACATAAGATTTAATCTAAAAAACACATCCTCACTTCATTCAGAGGAATGTATGGAGGAAAGTTTCTAATAAATGCCATTGTTTAAAAAGTCCTGGATCCAGACGGTGATCCAGAGCACTCCCAAAATTGAACCAATTGTTCCTTGTGTCAATCCTGACCATCTACAGGCTTTGGTAGAATAATGAGTGGTTATTTGTGTTACAGTCTGGGTGTTCTCCTCTTACTTCTGGCATCCATAAGTCAATTACCCAATCACTGTAACGGCTGCTGACCTTTTTGTAAACTCAAGAAAATGGTTGAAAGTTATAATCCCGGTAGATTTAGAGATAACACTAACACTAACACTAGCACTAGCACTAACACTAGCACTAGCACTAACACTACCACTAACACTAGCACTAGCACTAACACTAGCACTAGCACTAACACTAGCACTAGCACTAACACTAACACTAACACTAGCACTAGCACTAACACTAGCACTACCACTAACACTACCACTAACACTAGCACTAGCACTAACACTAGCACTAACACTAGCACTAGCACTAACACTAACACTAATACTAACACTGACACTAGCACTAATACTAACACTAGCACTAATACTAACACTGACACTAGCACTAATACTAACACTGACACTAGCACTAACACTAACACTAGCACTAGCTCTAACACTAACACTAACACTAACACTGACACTAGCACTAACACTAACACTAGCACTAACACTAACACTAACACTAACACTAATACTAACACTGACACTAGCACTAATACTAACACTGACACTAGCACTAGCACTAACACTAACACTAGCACTAGCACTAACACTAACACTAACACTAACACTAACACAGCATGGCCTCAACAACAACACAATAAAAAGACACATACAGCATATAAACACGTGAGCAAACAGCACAATCAGCTAATCACTATTGGAAACACAATGGCACATGTTTTTAGTCATCAGTGTCTGAATTGTGCCAGTGCTGTCCCAAAGAGGTTACATCTAACAGCTGCAGTGAGAGCCTCAGGCCACTTCAGAGACGAAGACTGGGACCAGCAGCAGCTCAAATACATGTGTGCATGGTAAATACAAAACAAAAGAAGAAAATTAAGGAATTTAAGGCCTCGGTTTGGTGCCAGGTGACCCGCCCCAAAACACTCCAGTGGCTCCACAATCCACTGCAGGGACAAGATAATGGCTGCTTCAAATTGCTTTTTTTTAGTTACAGCCTGCAATTTCTTTGCATATCTTTTATTTCAAGAATAGCTCAAGATATATATCGGCAAAACCGCAGAATGATTTTTTGTTTCAGTATATTTTAATCCACCTCCAATTTAATAAACCGTAGAACCGTTATGTGTAAAAAACGTAGCAAATTACTGAATAAATTTAGATTTCATGACATATGTAGGAATTTCCGGAAAGCTCTAATTAGCTTTTGACGAAATATACTTAGATTCCAGATACTTAATAATAAAATCAGCAAAGTGGCAATGCATTTTTTGGACCTGGACAACTGTAGTTTAAGTAGCATTTAAGACCCTCTCTGTAAATGCGAAGATCCTGTCACATTCAACACATCTCATCTAATCATAAACGGCACTGGTCTACATGATCCGTGACTGCCACAGGCTCAGCAAGGAGTTACCTGTGACAGAACTAGAGATGAAAGTTGCTGTCAAAACTTCCTGCAACCCAATGCTAGCAGCTATTTTTTGTATTTCATTGGAAGCATTGCAAAACCCAACCAGACAGTAAAACGTGATCTAAACGCCCACGATCAAGGCTCATCTCACAGGGGTGCAACCAGTCTAGGTTTGATGTGCTTCCTACACGTATATCCACACAAGTGTTGTTTTGTGGCAGGTGTATGAGTGTACGGAGCAGGTGACTTATTGGTGGAGAGAGGCAGCGGAGCCAAATTAATACTGGAGGTAATAATGGCCTGAGGCGGAGGGGAAAAGAGAGGAATGATGAAAAATAACTCTAGCTGGTTCATCATGGAATCTATCTCTGCAGCAGAATTAAAACTAGCATCAGGCACAGACACTTAAAAGGGAGCAGATCATGTTAAAAACTGTATAGCTATGGTTTTTATAGTATGAGGAATCGATAAATGTATCAAGCTTAATGATTGTCTGTGTGTCTTAAAGAGTAAGCCCTGTGAATAATTGCCAGTTGTTTAAGGGTGTTCCCCACCTCATGCCAGAAGCAATCTCTAATTTGGAGTTTGCATGTTCTCCCCGTTTTACTGTGGGTTCTTTCCAGGAACTCTCTGGTCTTCAAAAGGCAAAACTGGTTAATCTAAGTTTTCTTGAGCGAAGTAATATGAGAGTGAATGAGACATAATAGTTCAGGGTGTACCCCATCTAAGGCCCATAGTAGCGATATATAGGCTCCTGTCTCACATGACCAACATCTTGTCTCCATCTGTCTGCGGTCAGCCCGAGAGTTCCGAGATGTAAAAATCAACTGAACGGCCCTTGATGTGGCAATTCCTACTCGGAGACTCGGGGCAACTCGGACAAACCGGAGATGAAAAATCCAACAAATTAGTGCCATATTTTACAAGATATATATATGATCTGAGCCATTCACTTCTGTCAACCCAGTACCTGGTGTAGTTTAGCATCTGCTGTTACAAAATATGCTAAAATCCCTGTTGTTGCTAATCCTGCCAACTGCTAAATAAAACTGTCAACGCTATAGATTTGTTTATTTCGCTCCGAGCTCTGAGGACACCTGGAATCTATGTACCACCACCCGCTACGCTAACGTTTATGTCGGGAGAGAGAAAAACTTTGTGTCACTTAGCGGTAGCGCCGTGACTTTGAGACGTGCATGTGTGCTAGCTTCAAAGTCGACGCAGGAGTGCTAGCTTCAATGTCGACGTAGGGAAAAAGGCATCAAACAACCACAAGGACAGACAAATTGCCTTAAAAGCCTTTTGGAGCGTGTGCCGAATGCACGGCCTCAAACTGATTTGCAATTACCGTGTCAATCTCTTCATTCCTTGAAACTTGAATACCTATGTTTTGTGGTCTCCTGTTTAAGTACTTTTTATTCTTTAAGATGCAAACTATATGGCCGCTCATGAGCTGCAAGCACCAGGCTATAGCGATGATTTATAGCCACCAACTTGTTGCCGTGTGAGGTAAGTGTCCTTGCTAAGCTAATGTGGTGCAAATGGCCTTTCGCTGTGTTTGGGAGCACTAAATCTCCCTCAAGGTGCAAAAGTGTATTGGAGCTGAAACCTGCCAAACACTTAAATATAATGAAATGATAATTGATACCAAAACAATAGCTTTATGGCCTCTTGTTCAAAGCTTTCAGCATTTTGGCATTCAAGAGCTAACGGTCAAGCTAACATTGGAGAGCATTTGAAGATACGCCCCTGCTGCTTCTGCTTCTGCTGTTTCTTCAAAAGTAAAGTGGACGACTTTTATGTTTCTGTTATCTGATTTATTCAAAAGAGAGTCTGAATATAACTGACATTTCAAGGTTTTTAAGCCAGATGTTTTTCCATCCTGAGGCAAGACTCATTTATCCAGACACATAGTACATTAGTACACTGGCTCGTTCAGCCTAATATTTTATTCTCTACACGATATAAAGGAGAGAGTGGTTCATGAATAATCAGCTAATCTGGGAAGAATCACGCTCTGCCAGTGTCATATTAATAAAAAATACAAATAAATAGCATTGTGATGAACACTCGATCGGAGGTTGAATTTGTAATTAATATGACTTTTATGATGATACTGACAGCAGTAGTTTTCTGTGTAAGACCACAGTCATCTGAAATTGTGATCAAATTGAAATTGGGATCTTGGCGATAGTATATAGTACTGTGATAGTATATTTTTATTACATCACACATTCACCCCTATAAATGACAGTTAGAATTGCATTTGTGCGTCAGCAAAGTAGTTATCTGTGTTTTTTGCGTCACATGAAGACCAACAGATTTCTCACTGATGGCGATGCATTGTTTAACTGTTGCACTTTTACCATAAAGACCAGTCGTCTTCCATTTCACACGGTAGGCCTATAACCTCCCCGTCTGGTTCCTGGCCATCCGCTCAGACCTTGAAGACAGAGGCCTGGTCCATGATACAATAGTGATTTAGCATCGTTTGTTGGTTGGCTCTACTTTATTAAAAGGAGGAACGGCCCCTCCATCACTGCCTCCTTAATGTAGCCTGCTCATCTCTCTCTGTCAAGCCCAGGGTTAACTCACAGAACCATCACCTCCCTGTGTCCTTTACACCAAATACACAGAGCTGTATCCTCTCATCCATTATGGTTTGTTAATGGGCTGGATATGAGAAAACACACAGGTTTGACTTGAACACGTGTGAAGGTTAGAGAAGGCGAAGAGGTGGCAATGTAAGGATGTAGAGGAAGATTAGAGCAAGATAAGTGAAGTAAATCTGGGCAAAGTTTGTGTTGTGTTTTCAAACGGGTACACGATTCTAAAAAACAAAATTTTTTAACTTTCATCAACGTTCAGTCATACTTGTCTTAAGGGTGGATCAATTCATCTTTTGTTTTATCTCAGTTAAACAGCTTTGGAGTCTATGTGAAAAACCAATACAGACCTTGTGTTTTTGCTGTTGAACCTTATATGATCCAATTTTACTCTCTATTTTTATGGGAGGGGGTCAAATAAATATCACATCTATATCGAACTGCAGTACATCAGCAGGAATGTAGGCCTGAGTCGGACAACAGTGTTATGCTGTGACCATCTGATCCTGAATGTTAGTGTTTATACAGCTGCAGGTGTTTTTTTTTGTGTTTCTGTGACGTCCCAGGAAACACAATCTGATCTTACAACAGGACACAACAGTTACACAATACACACCCTGGTTATTGTTGCTCTCTACCTTCAAAGGTTTCATTTAATTCAGTAGGTTATGATATCTAGAGTATGTTAAGAAATAACATAATAATAGAGCTATGCCTAAAAGCTAATTGCATTCTTTGCATCTACACATAAAAAACTGAAATAGTAAAAGCAGTAAAAATGCATTATTAAAAGATAGTAACATCAATCAAGTGGCAAGAGAGGCAATATAAAGTCTTTCTATAAAATACTTTCTATAATATTATATCTATATTTTTCTATAAGTTCTTACTGCCTGTATCAATTATATGCATCTTTAAATGCCACTCACTATGTTTTGACAGCTGTCCATCATCAACAAATGCCTGATTCCCCCTCATCCCAGAGGTGCAGTATCAGATGTAGATGTGCTGCTCTATGTTGGTTGATTCATTGGGATTTGTAATAGTCCAAACTCATGTCCAGTTGGAGAGGCCATTATGGGTCTGCCAGGAGCCATAAAGGGACAGTGTGGTCCAGGACAGTGCTCAGGTCTAAGCTGTTGTGTTTAAATGTGATCTAATCACTGCTAAGTATTCCACTGTGTGCTTACTCTGTACTCATAACATCACTCCACTGTTAATATGGAGCCAAGCCAGTATTCTTTTTATATTTGGGATTTTTGCTCTGGCTCTTGACTTACACTGACATATCTGTAATGGTTAACAAGAATGATACAATTGTGGGATCACATTCAATTCTCTGATGCTCAAAACTAAATGTTTATATCTGAACAACCTTACCTCTATTTACGAGGAGTTGAGCCCACTTCCAGAAAATATGGTTGAATTGGTCACATCACTGCTCAACCAGGCGCACAGACATGACATTCATCATTTTAGTGCTCAACCAAACAATTATAATAACAATACGTACCGAACACTATTTAAACAACAACATCTGCACTCAAAATGGAGTCACGCTTGTCTTCTGCACATGGTGGAGTGAAGAAAATGAATGAAGAAATATAGTTTGGGTGTTTCTAGTTACTATGTGATATGCTGGGCTCATGAAAAGGAAAAAGATAAAAGTGGGTCCCACCAGAATGAAATGGGAACCTTTTATATTTTCATAATTGATACACAGTCCGTAACAGTTGTGTGTTTAAACAGTATTAAGTGAAAATATAAAAACCGATGGCTCATAATAACTCTCTGGCTTTCCAAAGAATACATCCATTATTGAAGTTTGCGTGTAAACTTTGTAAACACTATCAGCTGTGATATTTATCACTTTATTTAAAAGGTGTTCCATGCATTTTTAAAACGTTAACCAAGGAGTAAACAAAGGCCTTCAAGAAGCCAATAATCCGGAGATAACCTGTGATAAATGTGTGTTTGTACCGGGCACCGACACATTCTTCAACTCACACCTATCTCCGCTTTAACATATCCATTCATTAATAACGCAAGCACTCACAAAGTCAACACCATGGTTTTTCTCTGTTTAGTCTCATTCTTCACTGTCTGGCTAAGGTTACGTTATGAAGCACAGTACATTCACGTCCATGTTTTCTATGGCCTTGTACAGTGCACTGTGTCTTGGTGAACAATGGTTTTAGTGAGTATCTGGAGCGTCGTCTAGGATTGTTTTAAAAATTCTGCATCATCGTGGGATTGGAACAAAGATACTAACTCCATCCACAAGGGGTCACTAAAGGAACACAATTAGTTTACCATTGTAAACTATGAGGACTTTGTGGCTCAGTGGATAGAGGATTTTACGTTAGCCCCTGAACTAGAAGATTGACTAGAAATTTAGACATAGTATCTTTGCCATTGATGGACGCCTGTGTTCTCTCAATGTTTGTGGGTGATACATACAATATTATGGCCTTAATATTACTTAGCTTAATAGATCACATGCTTAGTTTTGTGTGTTACGATATTATGTTATATGCTGCATGTTTTTATTCTTAACTGTGATATCTAAAGCTTACACAAAGTCAAAGCAGTTGTTTTTCTCTGTATAGTCCAATTCTTCACTGTCTGACTAAGGTAAAAATTGTAAAGTGCTGTACATGTATTGGGTCTTATTCACGTCCATGTTATCTGTAACCTGGCCATAGTGCACTACATCTGAGATCTCCCACTGGCCCAGTGCCCGTTGAGCCATCACTGCCTCCACTGTCAGCAGTATTCACAAACACAAACACTCTCACTGCAGACATTAATAACTCCAGTGAAAGGCTGTTGGCTAATTGAAACAACACTATATACTGCAGTGGAGCCAAATTGGGTATAAGAAAAGTGCATTGCTGTGTAACTATAAGTAACTGACTACTTAGCTAAAGTTACTAACATCCCATTAGCATACAAACTAGCATATTTGATGGAAATCGCTACATTTACAGAGACTTTTAAACCTCCTTACACAATTTGCAGTGTTCATATACCTTAGTTACATAGTCTCTCTGCCTGTTCTATAGCATTCCAGAGAGGAGAGAGAGCTGCTAAACTAGACAATCATGTGTGTTTAGATGCTGAGTAAACATGACAAACTAATAGAATATGCCTCTTATTGCTCTTAATAATATGAATCCACGGCCCATGCCCCGCCTGTTTGATCAGACAATATGAGGTGAGGTTGACAATGGTTGGTGCATTGCTGTTAAATGGCTGTGCAGAGATGATAGAGTGAACGTGTCTGCTCTCATAGCACCAGCTGTGATCCAGAGGTACTGAGCTGGACACAGCCTGACCACTCTGCTCCTCTGTCCCATCCATCTAAGTCCTGTGCTCAGCCAAAGATCCACACACCATCACCATCATCTGTCCTGCACACGAAGACAGAGGCTACACTTTATGGCAGATGACGTATGCAAACAGACAAAGTGAGCTGTAATAGAGTGCATATGTGACAGCTAATTTTACCTCTACCAAGAACTTTATGTTGTGTGTGGGTTGGACTTATATTTTTTAACCAGTCTGGATTAAATTCAGAGGTACTCTCGGGGTTCCTTGAGGTGCTCCAGTGCTGCTCACACACTCCACCTAATCATAAAAAGGTAAAAGGTACTCACCTGCTGTAGTCTGTGTTTCACTGGTCACATCTGTGTGGACTTCTTTTACAAGTACTTGAGGCTGGGTCATAGAGTTTAGGGCTTGATGGTGTAAAAGGCACTTGAGAAATCAAAGAACATGACTCATACAACTGGCTTCCTCAACCAGATGTGAATGTACTGCCCTCAGCCAATGAGGGCAACCTCTACCCAGTAAATGTGATCAGGTCCAAAGTGAAAATCGTCTTTACTTAGGTATTCACTGTTGTTAAAATATACACAATGTATATTAAATATGACTATTACAAAGACAACTTCAGTATTGGCATCAAGGTTTATTATCCTTTATAATGTACAATATACAAAAATATAGGATACCAAAAAATTCACAGTGTCTAAAAGGCAGTGATTACAGTCTACATTACAGGTCTAACAGTACACCTGGTAAGTTGCATAGAAGGGCACAGAGCCTCACATTGCAGGGGACAGAGCTCTGAACTGACCAATGTTCAGAACTTTCCTCTATTTTTAATTAGACATGTATTTTGCCATAGACTTGTGTTGTTCTGCTTCTAATATCTGGGCAGCTGAGGAGGTCAGCGGCCACAGGGGGCCGCCACATTGGAGCTCTGTCCCGTGCAAACCTTATGGTCGGTGTGTACTTAGCTGCTGCACTTTTTTTTTTAAACAACTATAAGGCTTTTTTTAAACAAACAATGTTAGCTATACAATATACACATTTACAGATCCTCTTAGCGGTCAGGGATGGGCTGCAGAAGGCAGGCTGTATTTACACATTGAGTTTTCATGTCGTGCACAAACCAAAAGCATCGTTCGAGTTAGCATTCCTCGATCAGGCAATAATAATAAAATATAGTAGCTGTGAAATGCCCTTTATATACCAAGCTTTGACTATAAATAAAGCCAGCTTCCTGCTTCTGATAAGCACTTCTCAGTTACAAGAGAAATGGAAACAATATGACCAAATCAAATGTACACAATGCCATACACATAGTCACACAAAAGAAAGCATATATAAAATACAGTGGTCCATACGCACACACATTCATCCAGTTTGTGTTCACAAGGCAAGCTTCGAATCATTCATGTCGTTTTTAACCAAATTATTAAGACATTTAGTTACATTCATAGCTCTTATAGTGTTATTTATGTATGTATGGATTTACGTCTGTGTCAAAAAGACGATGCAAAGCCAGTCCAGAGCTAACCTTTTCACCACCAAGCACCTAGCTTTGTATTATCCTGCCAAGTCTATTTTACACGTAGTATAGAGTTGGAAAAAAGTCCAGACTATATCTAAAAGACTGTACAATCGTTGGAAATATATCAAGATTTCACCATTAATTTTGTTTTTGTACATAATTTATGGTTCTATGTGCATATTGTGTATCTTATTGTCACAAATGTAATTCCATATACATGTTAAAGATGTTGTCAAGATGCTAACAAGTCATAAAAACAGAAAATGAACTAGCTATTATTTAACAAAATACATCCTCCTATGCTACACTTGTCTTAGCATTTAACAAAAGTTTAAAAAAACAACTTACAAAAACATAAGTGCCAGTCTACCAGCTTATTTTATCATCATAGAAATCATCAGCGCAATGACCATATCTGATATGACCAACGAGCTATTGAGCACTCAGTAGACTCCACACATCCAGTTGAAGAGGAACCAATTGTACAATCAATTAATTCCTTTGCACAAGTCTTTATTGTTTATTGACAAAAAAAAAAGTAAATACAAAATCTCACCCCCCTTCCTGCCTTCTACTGCATACAGGCACCCAAGGCATTTATGTACATTACAGTTTATTACCCCCTTGTCCATAAACTTTGGAGATATTTTTAGTTGAGTCTGAGTGCTGCAATTGTCCGTTTTATATAGTTCGTTCCCCAGTATCATGAGTGCATATCCGCCTTGTGCAACCTTGCCAAATTTGATCTTCAATTTCTTTCACTGTGGCCTTTGAGCAATGTCTTACATTGTGTGGCAAGGATGTCAGATACTACTTGTTTATAGTCATCAGTTATTGTTAGAAATCATCCCAGTTGCTTTGTATTGTCTCGTCCCATTCATGTGTGCGGTATTTGGCCGCAAAGCAGTAACGTTTTCCACATAGCTTTGCGAGTAGACATTGCTCGGTCCATCCAGCCAGGCCCCCTTATAAAAACAACAGCCCAGATGGTTGCACCAAGTCCTGCCTTCCACAATACACAGACATTAGAGTCTGAATCCACAAGTGGAAATTTCCCAAAAATATCATCCCAGGACAGACTGCATATACATCTTGGATTATTATGATGGGCGTAGTAAGGGGGCAATTGTTGTGGTGGTGGCGTATATGGGGTTGGGGCAGTTCTCAGCTGCTGGTGTTGTTGTTGCTGTGGTTGTATGTCCGGCATGGTGAGGGGGAGGAGTTGGGCTGGTAGTCAAATTTGCCCAACGCCGTGGGGTAGTAGGTGGTGGTGTACACATTAGTCTGTTGGAGAGGCGTGGGGTAGAAGTTGGAGCGCTCGTCCGGCAGCAGGTTGTTCTTGTTGAGGGTCTGGAAGAAAGACAAAAAAGTGAAGGGTTCAAATTGATTCATGATTATTATTACTGTGTGCATTAATGAGAGCCAGAACTTCAAAATTGTGGGCTGCATGGTTCTCCATTATCCTATGGCCAGACTGCAGGCAAATGCAACCCAAATCTACCTCATACATGAAGGCATTTCAAACAGGACAGACTCAAGATAAATAAATTAGACAAATGAAAGAATTAGAATTGGATTTATTGAAATATCTTTTGGCGTTTGCTGTTTAAATTTGCTGGCTTGAGCAATGATGGGAGATGAGGAGGAGTCTTCTGGGCAGCAGGTGTAGTCTTCTAGGCAGCAGGTGTAGTCTTCTAGGCAGCAGGTGTAGTCTTCTAGGCAGCAGGTGTAGGTGATCAGCTGGGGAGGAGTGTTTAGCTCCATTCATTTACTATAAAAATGTGACTTTAAAATTCCCCATAGTGAAAGTGAAAGAATATAGTGAAAATATTTACCCCGACTAAGGATGAATCTGTCTGTTTTCAACATGATATTTGTTCATTGGTACGAGATACGTTTATATAATTAAAATATGAACGCTTACATTGACAAAGACAAAATCAAGAATGCTCAGTTCTTCTTAATTACTGTATTTTCTATCTAGATTTAAATTCTTTAAACCTAAAATTAAAATGACCACATGAACAATACATCACTGTAGCCTGCAGCTTCAGGAAATGTGTATTCATAACCAAAGCAAAGCAATTTAACAAATCTAATTAAGTTCATGTCAGGCATCCCCAAAATACGAGATAGCTGCTATTCACTATTGCACTCCTAAATAAAAACATGAGCGAAAGCACTCTTTATTATAATGTAATTGTTGAGTGTGTGTGGTAAAAGCCAAGCATTAGGTTCAACCACTTTCCAGAGGAAGCATTAGACTAATGTAATCCATCTGAGCAGCTCTGGGGAGAGAGGTGGACCATAATCAGGTTAGAGACGCTGAAATACTCAATGGTGCCCACTATAAATTGTCGTTTGTGGAGATGGAGCAGGTTGGATAAACAGAGATGTAGCAGCAACATAGGCCTGACTTATATTGTACTTATTAGACATAATGAGTTCAAGACTTCAGCGTCGTCATGGCTGTCAGCAGTGATATAACAAGGAGGCAAATGTCACACATACAGCAGGTCTAACATATTGAGGTGTGGTATTGGGCAGAGATGGGTAGAGTAGCCAATAATGTTACTCAAGTAAAAGTAAAAAGTACTCATTCACATAATTACTCGAGTAAAAGTAGAAAAGTACTGGGTGTAAAAAAAACTACTCAAGTCCTGAGTAACTTTGAGCGTAATGTCAGATTATTTGTTTAATTTTGTGGTAATTGGGCAACAATATAAAAAGATAATAAACAGATTGATTTTTTTCAAAAGATAAACTAAAAACTTAAATAATATTTTCAGAAATTAAGGCACAAGGAACAGAATTTCCACATCATCACATTTTTCACATAAAGCTGTTCTTACATGACACACAGAGGTGGTAAAAGTACTCTTACTCTTTCTAGATTTACAAGATTTTAGTAAAAGTAAAAAGTATTCTATGGATATAAAAGCTACTCTATGGAGTACAATTTATTTAAAGAAGTTACTCAAGTAAATGTAACTGAGTAAATGTAACTGAGTACTACCCACCTCTGCAAATAACAAAATATATAACCTAAACAAATGTATTACTGTTTACCTTGACATATTGAAATAGCTGGCAGATTGACATGATCTTACATCAATGTGACAACATTCATGAGATTTCGTTTATGTTCAGCAGGTTTATTGGCTCAATAAAAGTGCACCAAACATTAATTAGTGAATTACTTAATTATCATTAATCAAAGATGTACCAAACTCAATCCAGTTCTGCATCTTCATGATGTGTGCAACACTTGAAAAAGATCCAGCAAAGACTTTTTGAGTTATTGCGTTCACAGTTTTGGCCCGTTATTAATTAATTACTTAATTAAACTACATCGAAGAAGTACCCAAATCGATACAGTTCTGCGTCTTTATGGTATGCACCTGTGTGCAAATGTTGAAACTGATCCGGCAATTAGTTTTTGAGTTACTGTGTTCACAGCTAAGATCTGCGGACACGGACGAACACCGACGTGATTCCATAATATCGTCGTTTGGCAGATATAAGTATTCAGACTTTATGGGCAGCATCGATCGTGACCTCTGTTGAATAATATTTAGTTTTTCCATGGGTACATTGTATTGTTTCGACACAATAACAAAGAGGCATGAGGCAGACTTTGCACAAAAACCATGACATTTATTCAAGTGTTCTCCAGCACAAGTTACACACAGAGCCTCTATCTTCTCTCTGGACACTAACAGAAGAAACGGGCCCAAGTCCAATAATAGTCATAATAAACAATAACACAGAGGATGGATGCTACATTAGCTGTGCGTTAACAGTTTGTAGACTTTCAAAATTCACATGTTGACCTGCTTCCAAACGTTTTATTGACCAAAAAATCCAAGATGTCGGCGAGATTACGGCGTGGAATGAACTTTACAAGAAAAATCCCGGATCCCGTCTGATGCAAAATGGTGTCCGTTTTTTGCCCTGGATAAATGTGTTTGTGCTTTTATAGAATTCAGAGATTTTTGTAACACTCAGTGGCCACATTATTAGGTATTGCTGGGTCGCAGGAGCCCTATACGTGAATGGAGATGGGGGGCAGGAACATGACTGGTGATCATCTGCAGATGTTGTGTGTGATACAGATACAGGGGGGTTAATGTACCTGGTCGCTGATAAAAAAAAAAAATGATCAGATTCAACATTTGAGGATTTTTGGGGGATATTTCTTTAAAAAATCCCATAGAGTTAACGCCAAATTCTGGCCCCTCCCCCATCTGAGGATATGACATCATCACATTCTAGAACCTGCAACCCACCCTATTTACCAGCACGTCATCTCAATGAAGAAGAAAGAGGATTTACTTTGAACATGGTGTGCCAAGTGGGTGGCATTTGAGAAGGATACAATATCCGGTGAGCGGCAGTTCAGTGGGAGAAAATGCCTCGTTGATGCCAGAGGTCAGAGACTGGTTTGAGATATTATAGAACGCTAACATTAGCTCAGATAACAGCTATATTAGATACAAGGTCTACCTAATACAGTGGCCAGTAAGTGTTTAAAAGCACAAAC
>JAVQKC010010876.1:0-15542 GCA_036025475.1 Philypnodon macrostomus
ACCATGCATATCTATGGAATGAATGAAATACTTTTTGTATACACCAAATTAGTTTATTTTTATTCATCTTTATTGTAATTTATATTCACAAATCTTTTCCTGCATTTTCCCCAGAATCCTCATTGCATCCAAAAGACAGTGTCCATGTGCCAGTCCCAAGTCCACATAAATGCAGATCATTTTGTGTGTCAAAAGAACCTCCAACAAAATGGTCACATTCCAGGGTGTGTCGCACCTCAGGCCCAAATCAGCTGGGACTGCTCACGTGAATAAGCAGTAGAACATTCTCAAGAGAGTGTGGAGCTTCTCCCAATGGTAGATACAACGCCCAGAGTGTCACTGATACCAAAGATTTTTTTATTCAGGAGTCTGTCCATAAAAGCACACTGCTGTTAGTCAAACTAATCAGTTCCTTCTTTACTTACATCTTGTGGTTAGACTTAGTAGCTTTGGCCACATTGCATGACATCCTTTAAATTGGTGTTTTGGGTCAAAAAATGTTCAGTCATCTTGGGATCAGACTATATTAAGACTAAAAACCTCATCTCATATCTACATTTACTCAGACAATGCACAATTATAAAGACATTCGAGAGCATTCCTATTTTTACAATCACCTGAGTCTAATTTGAATGTGGCGACTGAGTACATTGCACCTCATAAGCACAATGTCTGTCTGCACTCAGGGCACTTTTCTCTATGGTACTCCCACTCTTTGGCAGCATGTCCATCTGCAATCAGCAACAGTTAAAAACATACAAAACTAAACCAGAAGTCAGGAGAAGGGGAGATGCAAGTGGGAATGTCCTGTTTGGGGTGTAGCAGCGATAGACAATTGGTCAAATCAGGACATACAGTGCTCTGCCAATGTTTGAGGCAGGTTTGGAGACTTGCTGTAGAAATACCCATACCACACGTTCTAGTTATGTACCCACAGTTTGCCTTGTAAAGTTTTTATTTTTGTTGGCCAGGTAGGTTCATCATTATGAGGTCACTATTCGGTCAGTACAGTCAATGGTCACCAGTTTAATAATGACATTATGACATATACCCTGTGAGGTGTAGACTTTTGTTCCACCAAACTATATTGTTTTTTCAATTTCTTGTTCTTTTTGAGGCAGTCACTTTATTTATATTTTTATGTAAAATTCTTCATTCAGTGCTTTTTTCATGAATGTGCAGTAATTTAGTCCTGCTTCACTGCCTCAGTCTGAGCCTGAGTGTCGGCCCCCACCCCAGTGCACATTCACCTTTTTTTGAGCCTTGTATGGGGGACCCAGATGTTGCTCTGGACTGGCCAATGGCGAGCTGAGAGGGGCTGGATGCCGATGCCCCATACTTTTAAAAAGCTTTGCTTCTGTCTCCAACTTTACATGAGCGTGGAGGGAGAAGTTTGCACCAAAAGTCACTTGAACTATTTTGTGTCAATGCTGAAGATTAAGAAGATTTCATTTATTTAAGTGAAATATCATGTTGGGATTAAAGGTGGGCCTCGTGCTGTCTGTCCTGGTGTCAGTGGCCTTTGCTCAAGGTAAGTCAACACATCTTCAAAACAGACAATTATATAGTGTCTTTTGGCCCTGGTCTTGATATTAACGGTCCAATCATTTTTTTATTGTATTAATAAAAAATCAAAAAAAGGTTTAAAGTAAATAAAAAGTGAATTCAAATGTTAAAACAAACTAGTCTATTTAGAATATGTATTTTTTCTTCATATAATTCTCTATAATTCTGAATCATTGAAACTTATTTTCACACATAACATGTATTTTTATATTTTGTAACTTATTTTGTTAATGAATGATTTGTGTATTTATTTGTGGGCCTGTAATGCATATTTGTTGTGTATCTGGAACTGTTGGCATGTTTTTTTCCATTTGTCATTTTTCATCAGCGCTGGTTTCTGTGTTTCTGTGACATAACACTGGAAGTTTGTGAAATGCATTTCCCTGCAGACTCTGAAACCAGATTGTAGCTCTTAGTCGGTGAGCTCATTAGATAAGGATGTGTGTATTGGAGAGACCACCTCGGCTAATCTCTGATGTTAAGTCTCTGCTTTGATATGAATGATGGAGAAACTCACTGAGGCGTAGTTAGTCTGATGGTCATAATGACACTAAACTGCAGTGAACAGAAGGCCCATGGCAAGGCAGCTGCAGGCTATGTCACCTTTATGAAGACAAAAAGCCTATTTAAAATGTTCCCCGACATTTCACCCGAGTCGCGTCTAGGTAGCGTCATCCATCTGTTGACAATTAATGGGACTTTGTTGAAATAGCTAAAAAAAAAAAACACACACACACGGAAGGTATATTTGGTTTAGACCTGGTTACACATTTCTCTAGTCCCAGTCCTCTAGTCCTAGTTTAGTTCTAGTTTAGCCCCCTGTTTTGTCCTATTGTAGACTAGACTAGCTTACACTTGTTTTAACACTAGTTTAGGCTTTACACCAATATTTAGTCCTGGTTAAGCTATTGTTAAGCCTTGGTTTAGTCCTGGTTAAGTCATTGTTAAGCCTTGGTTTAGTCCTGGTTAAGCCATTGTTAAGTCTTGGTTTAGTCCTGGTTAAGCCATTGTTAAGCCTTGGTTTAGTCCTTGTTCAGTCCTAGTTTATACGTTGTTTAGTCCTCTACGTCTGATTTAGTCTACTACACTAAAATAAGCTTAACAACGCTCTTGACCGAACACACCTACTGCAGACACCAAGAATCTAAATGCAATAAATAATACTTTGTGAGACATTTTGATGATGCCCTAAAAAAATCTATATGTATATTCTCTTAGGAAAAAGAAAACAGTCTAACAGCTGCAACTGAACTCCAGCCTTAAAATGGACACTAAACTTAACGTTTCGTGGCAGGCTCTGGTCGTGCTTACACCAGCATGTTGGGAAAAGGTGTTGGGTTTGTCCTGATTTCACCCTTGAAATGAAGCTCCACCGGTAGCTCCAAAAATATAAAGAAAAAGGTGCTGCTTGCTTACTGTGGAAATAAGGAGTAATCACAGAGCCGGTGACCCACTTCCACACCTGCCGAGGTTGGAATAAATAAAAGCATCTGGGAAAACCATTGAAGGCAAACTGTTTGGAGTCTGATGTGAACTTTACATTTAATTAAAAAAAACATAATCTCTATAGAAATGACATCTACCCATTATTTTGTATACATAGACATAAGAGTTGTTTGCCTTTTTGCCAGGCTTTTCCAACCACACATATGGCATATCTTTCGTTCAATGCCTGAAAAGTGCCCAAAAAGTTCATCAAATCATGTCGTGTAAAAGTTTGCTTACGTGTGAAATACCATACTGTTACTATTACTACCCATGTATCCACTTGGTACCAACTCTTAGCAAAAAAAAACTGTAATATTTTCAAATCTCTTCCACCAGTTCATGCATTAATAATAATATTTCAAATTAGCCGGTTACTGAACAATATTCAATGTGACCCTCCACGTTCCCTCCATGGTGCTTGGGTATTGAAAATGATCCCCTGGCCTTATCAAGTCTATATTTTTTTATTCACAAATTCAACCCCCACCTTTGCACACTCTGTCTGCACATCCAGCCATCACTCCATCACTCAAACCTTTCTCATCGGCTTGTTCCCTGCCACTCTCCACGTCCAAATTTACGAGCTCCTGTTCTATTCAAAAGCAGCAGCTGCAGCTGAGTGCCCACTGTATAACTCAAACAAGGAGGATAGTGTGGCATTCGCAATTTCAGGTAATAAGTCATGCTCTGAGCTGCAGGTTTTCTCTGGTCTCTTATAATCTGACTATATGCTATAGTTGTGCAAGCCTCGTGAGTGGTGCTCTGGGGCCAGTTCTCCAGATGCTGACCACTGTCTGCTTCCAGCGCTGAGATGTCTGGCCAGATGAGTGTATTGACGGAGACTGGAATTACAGTGGATCAAAAACAAAGGACCCTTTAAATGTTTGGAAACAGAATGTCCTGAATTATAAAATGAAGGCAAAAGTGAAGCAGGCTGTAACACATTTTCTATGGAGAAAAAAAATCTAGAGTTTAGAATAATGATGAGAAACATAGAGGATCTATACTGAAATATCAGATCAATGTTTTTGTTCTTTTTGGTGAGAGTGAATCTATCGTTTGTATATTAGAATAAGAGTTGTGTGTGTGTTTTTTTTTCTTTTTAGATCAGCGTTCTTTATCTGGGCTCTTTATCCGACGATGTTAACTTTCCAGCAATGAGATTGTGTTTCATTTACATTCCAGATCGGCAATGCTCTGTGTGAGTTATGTTGTTGAAGTTTCTGAGAATGTAACAATAGTAAAAGCAATCTGATTGAAGCCACATTTTTGAGAAATTGAAAAAAGTGCATCATATGAAGCTAAGTAGTGCCATTGCTGCCCCTTCATTGGTCTGAACCAGCCTCTTTATTGTCTGATCATCTCTGTTTTTAGGGTTATTTATCAAATAGATAATTGTTTCTTGTTAATGTTCACAAATAGTCTCCTACTCAAAACACCTCATACATGCCTGCCTTTACATAGCACATTCACACTAACAGTACCCAAACGTTCATACTCCTGTGACACAAACACTGGAGGCAAGGTGGGTTGTGTGTCTTGCCCGAGGATTCAAGGTAAACTTCTGATTATACGACCCCTCGCCATTCTCAAAAAGCTTGCATAATGTAGTATTATTTTTACATGCCCATGTGTGTGCTATAGGAATCGTGTGCTAAAACATACCCAAACTGTGACATATTTGCAGAGCTTTTCTGAGAGTGTGTTGATTTGTCTCTTTTCGGGCTTTCTAAATGAGCAAAGGAGTTTTCTTTTTTGTTTAATGGGAGCCTTTCATCTGAGCCATTTTCATGTTCCTGGCTTTGTACCTGCACAGGTGCCCCACTTCTACCTCCGGAGTTTAGAGAAGCAAAAACCCAGACGTGCTTTGTTGTGTTTTTGATGCTACCAATGACCATTCACCATGTGTATAATTTGAACCTTGTATCTTAAAAATCATATGTCTTCGAACTGTTTGTTGCAAAGTTTAGGAAACCAGAACAAGTTCCAGATGTTTTGGAGAACATATTTTTGGTAAAAAAAGACATAGACATGGAGAGAAATAGCAGACTCGTCTTCAACACCGCAGCTAGGTCTCAAGCCAAACACATTAACCACTTCCATATGAGATGGGAAAGGGATCATCACATCCTCGGCCCACACATTACCAGCATTCACCCACTCCTGAATACTGCTGCATTAGGTATACACTTCAGTTCACCTCAAACAATAAACCAATTGGTTAAAAATGAAGGTCTTAACTGAACTGTCAACAAATGCCCACAGGGAATGTGAGTGACCATTTGACAAACTGGCCATTGTCCATGCATGTACCCCGCCTAAGGCCCATAGATTATGCTGAGGTAAGGTTAATGTGTCATTTTTTATATTATAATGAGCACTGCTTTTTCCCAAATGCATCTTTTGTCAAAACAAGGCACTTCAGCAGGGCTTATCTCTGTGAAGATCTACTGTTCTCTTTCTTGTAGGGATTTGTAATATCACTAACAGAACCCAGAGAGTTTCTTAAACCTTTGTCTGTGGGCCAACATACATCTGGCACTAGACACAGTACACTGAACTCATTCTGGGTGCAACATCAAAGTCCCCAAGGCAGCTTATCATTCATATATCATCTCCCACACAATTATTACATCTCAATTATTAATAGAGACTCGCCTGTAAAATGGACTAAAATAGAGATGTTGGTCGTCGAGTCAGTGTGGGTGGAAATAACTATCACTATAATGATCGTTGATTATACAATGCAGCAAAAGTGAGTTACCTTTACAAAAAAGTAGTGTGTGTGTTGAGGGATAGAATAATTCTGAGCATACAATGAAAAAGCTATAGTGGTCGTCAACATTTCTCTGAATTTCGAATTTTGCCACCAGCCAAAAGTCTAACTATTATATCATACAATGTGAGGTACATTCACTAATGTTTTCTAACCAGGCTCTGACATCACCTACATGTAGCAGAGTGGTTGTCATTTGCCAAAACCATCTTTATTTGCAATATTTTTTGGCTAATTCTAATTTCTCCATTGAAAATGTATTAGTCTTGCCTCCTGTTGCCTCCATCTTTCTGTTTACAAACTTTGAAAGGGTCTATATTAATTGGGCCCTTGCTGCTATAAGAGGGAATATATGACTTTTTCCTGTTGTTGATATAGCCCCATATTGGTTATGCTGTGAGCTCACAGGCTTACAAGAAATCTGTGAGAATATTGATGTTGATGGCTTCTGTTATCTCCAACAAGGAGTTCTGTGTGTGTGTCTGTTTGTTGGTTTGGGTTCAACAGGGGGTCAGTAAGAAGAAATGATTACTTTTGGAGTTATGTAATAGTGTAATTACAATGTGGATATATGGTCAGCTTTTACCCCCTAACTAAAGAATCCCCAGGTCTGGGCACTCATTTTTACCATTGCATAGGCCAGTGCTTTGGTAGTTTTGCAGTCAAGGGTGCAACTATACTGAGATGTGCTTTTAATCCACTCAAACTGTAGTAAACTCACCACTATTTAGCAGTAATAAACCATATATAAATATGTGATAATAATGTAACAATAACTTAGGGAATAAGATATTTAAACACATTAGTTATGCATTAGTTAAGTGTTAGTAACTCCCTGGTAATGTTGAAATAAGGATTTGTAAATGATCAATTGGTTACTAATGCTTAATTAATACTGAACTAGAGGATACATTAAGTCAATCAACAATGTAGACTTGAATAATCTTCTAAACAGGAACATTATACAGTACAGTATAATACTTAGTTTGTGTGAAAGCTGAGAAAACGACCTGTTTTGATGTTTTCTGCTGGTCTTCCTGGTCAGTGTCAATGCACCCCACATTTCTAGAAAGAATAAAGCAGATCTACTGTACCAGACACATGCTCGAGGCTGCTCTGAGAAGAATTTACTCCTAATATCTTGGCTTAGGGATTGTGCATTTCAGTTACTTTCTCATGAAGCTGTGCCTCCTGAAACCTCCATGGCTTTTCAAGTTTAATAAAGTGCCAGTATATATCAGCCTACCATGGAAGCGGAGCCAGGGCGGTGCTGAGGCCGGTACCTGAGGCCGGTGCGGAGGCCGGTACCTGAGACCGGTGCTGAGGCCAGTACGGAGGCCGGTGCGGAGGCCGGTGCGGAGGCCAGTGCTGAGGCCGGTACCTGAGGCCGGTGCTGAGGCCGGTGCCTGAGGCCGGTGCCTGAGGCCGGTGCTGAGGCCCGTGCTGAGGCCGGTGCTGAGGCCGGTGCCTGAGTGCCACAGCGTTAACCATGTGCTAACACTGTGACCGTAACCATCCAGATAATTGTGTTTTCATTTTGTATTGAAAAGATAATTAAATGCCAATCAGTTTTTGTGTCTGAGAACCAGGGGGTTATTTAAAAGTAACCTGTTTTTATATTAGCCATAATACATAGAGCTTTGCAGTGGGGTAAGGGGAGGTATGTTTCATGGTGTATGACAGCCTGGACAGACTAATCATTTTCCATAAAGAATTATTCTGTAGATTTGTTGGTTTTAGTTTTACAGAAAGTGGAATGCAAACTGATATTGCATTTCAAGAAAGGGGAATGGACCTGGGCCAAAAAAGGCCTGAAACTAGAAAAAGATCCCCACAGTGTGAAAAGGCCTAATGGGAGAGGATTCAGACCTACTTCACTTGATAAAGAAAGTGAGCATGGTTGTCAGGCAAATGAAATAGTAAATGTTGATTTAGTAAAATGGAGAGGTTTCACAGGATGTAGAGGTTTTGTTCCAAAACGAATTAAACGAATCTGATCTGCTAATATTGTGTTTTAGAATAATGTCAATAATCTGGTAAAGGGTTTATTACTATACTCTACTTCTCATTGCTAACTTGGCAAACCACGGTCAAAGTGAAATGGGTATAGGGTCTCTTCCATTAACAACATTAATTCTACATATGGTTCTCTGGCTATGTGTCTATTCAACTGCATTCAGATTCTTGATTACTCAATAAATCCCCATAGAAGCCAAGCTCATTCTTTAGAATAGAGAAAGCATTAGGATGTCTGGACAGAATCATTTATTGCAGCCGTATGTGCTAATACATCTACTCTCACACAGCTGCCGCAGAGGATGGGTCCTTTCCTCTAGTTAATGAAAACACCAAGAAAATGGGTGCATTATCTGACCTGCACCAAAGACACCAGTAGAAATATACACATTTTGATAGAGGGTACCATAGTATGAGTATGTAATGCAAACAGAGACAATTAAAGATGCAAATGAATCCATCAACAGCATCTGAAAGTATGCACATGAGTTTGGCAGATCGTACAGTGAGCAGTTGCATCTGTTTGTGCTGATATTCCAATGTATCAGACAAAGTCAATGGAGTAAAAATACTCTCCATAAAGGTCAACTTACTGTCTGCCTCCTTTAACAGACACACCACTGAAGCAGCCATTACCATAAAACCAGCAATATTACAGTTTCTTTGCTAAATCGATCAAAAGAGTTCATGTGAGCTGTAGAAAGCAACATGGACTGGGGTCGATACTGGTTGTGCTGTGGTCGTCTGGGCTCGTAAAGTCAGCGTGTCTGTCCCAACACATAAGCCCCTTTTTGTTTCTGTCACGCACCACTGCATTTATATATATTTTTTTACCAATGGCCCAAGTGAAATTGGCGAAATGTCAAGCAAACAACTGACGTTTCAGAAAATGGCTGGAAAATGAACCATGCACTTCAAAGTCCATGGTTTAATTTCCGTGTTTGAAAAATTACAGTGATGCGGAAAATGCCAAGGCCAATATTACTCTAATAGGCCAATAATTACATACACGCACAATACACTGGCCACTTTATTAGGGAGACCTATTTATCCTCTATTCATCTTCATCTTTGTAAGCTATGACATTGCACCAAGCCAATAGATATTCTCACGACAAACCTGTTGAAGTCCCATCCAAGCATCAGAATAACGAATAAGGTCACTTGGAAAGCAGCATATTGGTTAGTGCCAGCCAGGTGTGCAAAGGATTTCAATTCAAAATTGAGGATCCATACAAGCCTTTCATCATACACATACTGTATGCCTAGTTTGAAAAATATACAATATTCAGTGAGTGGTAGTGCTGTGGGCAAACATGCCTTGATGATGCCGGGGGCAAAAGGCTGAAGTTTCAGATCATAGAAAAACTGTTCAAATAACAAGTTATATCAAAGTCTGCAAATCAACACCTCTGAACACACAGAATGGAACTGGAACAGAGGTGGGTAGAGTCAAGTAAGAGTACCGTTACTTCAAAATAATGTTACTCAAGTAAAAGTAAAAAGTACTCATTCACATATTTACTGAAGTAAGAGTAGAAAAGTACTTGTGAAAAAACTACGCAAGTCCTGAGTAGCTGTTTGAGATTTGAGAACAGATTTTGATATTTTCAAAAGATAAACTAAAAACGTAAATAATATTTTCATACATCATCACATTTTTCACATAAAGCTGTTCTTACATGACACACAGAGGTGGTAAAAGTACTCTTACCACTTTTTTCCAAGATTTTACTCAAGTAAGAGTACAGTTACTTCAAAATAATATTACTCAAGTAAAAGTAATAAGTATTGTGCAGTAAAGCTACTCTATGGAGTACAATTTATTTAAAAAGTTACTCAACTAAATGTAACTGAGTAAATGTAACTGAGTACTACCCATCTCTGTAAGTTCATGCTTATACCGCCACTCGATCAACTCAAATAAAGTCCGATGAGCGTTGCCTGAGATGAGGGAACATGTCTGGCCGGCTGCTGTTGGTGAACATGTGACTTTACTGATTTGTCACAGCTGATTTTTGATTAGCGTCTTCTTGATTAGCGGCCGCTCCATGATGAATCAAGAGGGAGAGGAACAGACTACGTGAACAGGCAGAAAAAACAGGGGCTAGGGGATTAAATGAGGTAAACGTATATGACATCCATAGAGACATGATGGATAGTGGGGATGTTCCAGTGTTGGATGGACTGGGAGTGGACTGTGGACAAGCTTCAAAGTAAAAGATCATAATCGAAGTAGATGAATGGCCAGAGGCAAAAGTCATCTGTTTTTGAAGTGTCAATAAATCTGACTCAGAAATGATGCAATGGACATTTCTGGAATGAAGGTGTTTCCTGGGGTTTTACGGTGCTAAATTTATGTGGTAGCTGAAAAATCATAAAAAAGGAATGGGCAGTCGTGATTCTGACTGACATGAATTGGCTGTAGTGTGGTACTTTTGTGTTTTTTTTATTTATCTCCAAAAAAACCCCCACACATAATAATAAAAAAAGAACAAATAGAATATTGCAAAAGTCAATCATCTTTTTGTTTGAGAAGGAGTAGCAAGAAGCCCAAGTCTTATTATGGTTCTACTCCTCATTTACAATATCTGATTAACTCAGTAATATTGCAACTTTTTACATAATGCAAAAACAACAATCAGAGAACTTAACTAAAAATTCAAAACAGAAAAATTAAGAAATATTATCTTTTTTGTATTTCCATAAATGGATACACATCTACTGTTAGTGTGGAGCGTGCGTATGGCTTTTGTGACATAGCTTTGCCTCTCAGATTGTAGGCACTGTCTTTAAACATTTCTGTATATTATATGGCATTTTATTACACTTCACTTTGAACATAAATTGAGCAATTTTAAAGTGAACCAAAGCAAAAAGTTTAAGGCACTTTACCTTCAGAAACAATTCATTTGTATGATCTATATATCCTGCATGATTAATAACTCTTATAACCCTTTTTGTAATAGAAACTCAAAGTACAGAATTTAGCGGCTGGGATATTATGAGAATATCTTAATATAAAGGGGGTTAACTATTACTGCTGTCTTATTTACAATGTGTGTATAATAATAACATTTGTGCAGAAAGATATCGTTTTATGGTTTGAAACTTGAAAACTGAATTAGGTTATGAGATTTTTGGAAAATACTAATAGAAAAATAGTGACGCATTTATCTCCGTCGGTAGAGCTGCAGCACATATGCAGAGCTTACATGGCTTCTGGCATTGTGTGTTCGAATCTGCCCTATAGTGAATCTGCCCCATGGCGAATCTGCCCCATGGCGATTGCGTAACCTCATTCTACCCTTCAAGGTTTTCTGTCTTAACTCCACTGTCTTAGCAAATAAAACCAAAAAGCCCCCCAAAAATAGGCCTATATATTCTGTATATACATGCATTATAGTTACATTCACACATTTATTTTCACTCACAGATCACACAGCTAAAGATTGCCAGTAACCCATTTGCCAAAGGTTTTAGGACCTCAGACGGCCAGGACTGGTGAGTTGTCTACTTTTATTAGTGTTTATGTTTATTAGATCCCCATTAGCACCAGCAGCTCTCTGTCCGCTATTCTTCCAGGGGTCTGTTTGGTTTGGATTATTTACGAAATACCATTGCAGGGAAAAGGGCCTGCTGAAACAAAACATCCTAGTGTAAATATTGATAAACAGTGAGCCATTGACCTTGAGTTACAGAAGTGCACTTTCAAGTAATTGCAATCCAATCAAATGCTTTGTGGTGACCCAGTTTGTTCAACACAACAAAATTCTTAAATTCATCACCCTAGACACATGTATCTGTCTAGGGTTGGCGTCTCACGGCCTCTTCCAGTGTTATGTGCGGCCGATGACAGAGGGGGTGGTCTGTCGTCTAAAGAGCAGGACTGCAGCTCAAGTATGAACATTTATTCTCACAGTCAGGACTAAAAACAATAACTGCATTTATAAAACATAACAGGGGACTTTTTCTTCCTTTTTTCCAGGACAGAAGGACAGAGGCTCTCAGATGACAGAGCAGAGCAGGATTTTACCACTCTCTTCAGACTCACCTGAATGCACCGTTCACAGGAAAAATGGAGATAACCTGATTACAGTGACATCGGGCCTGCCTCTGTCTCCATACTGGGACTGTCCGCGAGTTTCACAAGAAGAAATGCAATACAATGCAGCACAAATGTATAATGTTTAATTTATGTGGTGACTGTGCATATTCTACAATGGCATTTGTTACAGAAATCTCAGCACACCGGCATCACGAGGCCACTAATAAATTGTGATTAATAAAATGTGAAGAAATAAAATCTCTGTTTACAGAATCTGAGGTGCACACAGTGAACATTTGTACAATCTCCTCAACTATTTTTTATATTAGGCCTGATTAGATTAGTAGATTAGATCTCACTATTCTCACCTACGGGCTTTGTAGTGAGACAAAATGCACTCAGCTACTTTAATGATATGGTTCAGTGAATTTTCCAAAAATCTCACGCTATTGTCAAATATTCCTAACTTTCTGCGACGAGAATAAGACTAAAAGATTTTGAGAACAGCAGTCTATCACTTACATTGTATAGTTCTCTCCTGACCACCACATACAATAGGCCTAATAACATGCGCATTACAAGGAACTACAACTCAATGGCTTTTATTTTGAAAGCCAGCGGAAATGGATATCCTAGGCCTGCTGTCATAAAGCTGGCTGAGGTTGTGATGCTCGGGCTCTCGCTGGAGTCTACAAAGGATGCAGCGGGGTGGATGGAGGAAGAGGAGGAGGTGAGCGCGGAGTGAACTGTGCGGGCAGAGGGCCTGAGGGATGCGGACACAGCCGAGTCTAACCCTAGGAGCGGACGAAGGCTTTGAATGGTCAGATCTGACAAACATTCAGGATACGACGGGCCCGTGGCTACTTTTTGGACGTCTACGTGTAGCAACGAGGGACATACTGCGACTCATCCAGTACCTCAAGTCACCATTACCACCGAGAAAAGCCGTGTGAGGTTTGATTTAGATAGCTTACAATGTTTTTTGGGTGATATCTCATCGTGGCATCGGTTGGTGTAGCCTTGACGTCGAGGATAACATTATGGCTTTAGCTGACATTGTAGCATCATCGCCACTCGATATCCTCCTATTGTGGATGCCAGATTTGGCAAAATAAAATTAAGCCACAGACACCTCTGAAGCGTTTAAACATGGAGTCGTTACAGATGTTCTATTTGACGGCTACATTTCTATGGAGTATAGTGTGCGTTTTGAGCAGCACTAGTGAATGCGCCCTGGATGCTTCGGGCCTGTCCTTAGCCATCCGTGTGCCACTGCGTCAAGGCGCCCGTGCCCAACAGCCACCTGCTGCGGCCAGCGGAGCCAGGAGCGAGGGCAAGACGGGGACAGGGGTACGACGCAGGCGTAGAGGGGCAGCCACAGGTATCAGCTTTGTTGAGATGATTGACAATCTACGAGGGAAGTCTGGACAAGGATACTACGTGGAGATGGCGGTGGGGAAGCCTCCACAGAAGGTACGTCTCGATATTCTCAAGGTTCATGACAACTTTAGTGAATTAAATGTACGGTTCAGAAGAGAAGGATACAAATATAGCCCACAATCTCTTCTCATGTATATCACTTGCACTGACAATTCATAAACAAAACTATCAACTGTAGAATTATTATTATTATTATTATTATTATTATTATTATTATTATTATTATTATTATTATTATTATTACGCTGTTGGACCTGTAGGTATACAGATGGACTGTGTGGTCTCTGGGAACGACACAGACAGATAATACCATTAAATCACCCTTGAGTGAGGAGGGACCACAGCTGTGATTAATATGATCCAGGGGCGATGGGAGAATGATGGTCATTGGGGCAAAATGATGAGAGATAAAAACAAAAGAAGAAGAATAGGGCAGAGGCAGTGAAGTCAGAATTTATAAATATCCTGAATATTTTCTGTGGCCTGGAAGAGTTAGTTAGCTATACTGGGCATAAGGTAAGGTTGCAAAGAAGACATGAGAAGCCATAAGAGCTATTCATTTCCACAATTATTCCCAATGGGCAATTCAAATTCACCAACTCACTGACATTTGCTTGTTTTTGGATGGTCAGGGTGTACAAGTAGATTCTAACCCTGTGAGCTGAGACAAGATCATTTCATTGTACATTGAATACAACTGAATACTGTATTGTGTATCTCTATATAAAACATTGTTCACAGTTTTTACATTCTAATGCTTGCTAATGGGGACCATAAAGAAAAAATTTGCCAATCAGAAATATAATATGGGTAAATTGGGTCAAAAATAGGATTTCAGTTGGGTTTTGGGACCTAAAATTTGGTGCTCTGCCACGGTGCTGTATATTTGTATCAGTGACATTTGAGCGAGGATTGTAAGTCCATATTTATTTTGGTCTCAGGCTCGGCTCTCAAGACAGTAGACTTTCTCATATTTAAAGAGTCAATCCATTATTCAACACTGCAATGGCTCCATGGTTGTCTGTTTGTCTGCAGCCCTGTCATGTCTTTTGTTTCGCTGATAATACAAATAAATTCAAATAAATATTGAAGGTCAACCAAGCACTGATATAAGCTAAAATGAGCAGATAACATCCTGTATAATAACATGGCTCCCAATACATTGTCGGGTTGTTAGCGCTCCAGCTTCATGAATGTATGTCTTCCAGTCTATGACCAACTGACCAGGGTGCACCCCACCTCAGGTCCATCCAGTAGAAATTATATTAATGAAAAAAAAATCAGACACCAGAGAGAATACAGTACATGTGAATGTGTGACTCAGCTGTTTACAATACAAGGCTTTAACAATACTGTGACACTATGTACTTTTACTAAAACAGAAAATACTATTTTAAACAGCTCCATTCACACTTTGAGTCGTTTGGACTGATTCTGCAGAATGTGATCCTCTCAAAGAGACACAGACAGAGAAGAGGAACCTGAGATCTGCTGAGGTTAGAGACACAGACTGTGATTGAGAAGGACAATGGCCGCAGGAAGTGACAGGGCACTATACAGAAAAATGCCAGTATTCAGTATGGAGAAATATTACAAAAATACAGGTTTTATTAATGAGATTATGTTTCAGAAGTCAGTATGGTCGAGGTATTAATCTGGAACAAATGTTATGGGTAACTTCCAAGTAATGTAATATTTAGCATCGTAACAAGATCGTAATAATACAATATAAGAATGGCCTAGTACATATGGGTAAGCTATGGTTAGGGTAAGGGTTAGTGTTAGGGTTGGTAATTATAGTGCATTTCTGTCTATTGAAGGTTTGTACCAGCAATGTGGATTATTCAGTAAAATAAATATGTGGTATTATCAAAATCCCACATCATTCAGCACTTTTTATGAAAACTGCAGAAATGTCTTGGAGTCTTTCATACACATCCTTTACATGTAAAGTTGCCATTCAGATTGTGCAAAGATGAGTACATATTGACACAAAGAACTTAGATCTTAGTCCATTGTTTAGGTGAACTCTCTATGGTGGTACTTGGACGTGGTTTAGACCTACTTTAGACCTGGTTTAGAACTGGTTCAGAACTGTCGTGGTTTATGTATGACTCTAGTTTGGACGTGGTTTAGACCTACTTTAGACCTGGTTTAGAACTGGTTCAGAACTGTTGTGGTTTATGTATGACTCTAGTTTGGACGTGGT
>JAVQKC010010877.1:0-68888 GCA_036025475.1 Philypnodon macrostomus
AATCGATACAGTTCGGCGTCTTTATGGTATGTACCTGTGTGCAAATGTTGAAAATGATCCGGCAATTCGTTTTTGAGTTATCGCGTTCACAGCTAGGATCTGCGGATGCGGACGCGGACGCGGATGCGGACGCGCACCGACGTGATTCCATAATATCGGCGACACGCTGTTTTCGCCGATATAATTAGGTTGAAATAAAATTTTGTGGAGAGATTCTAAATAAACAATTTGTATGCTTATGGTAAGTTATGCAGTCAAAAATTCATATTAGTTATCTGGCTTTCTGATATAAACCAAATGATTGAGTCCTAAATTTAAAAACTTACAAAAAAGCGAATTATGTATTTTTTCCCGAGTGGATTTAACTGTCCTTCTCTGACAGACAAGTACAATTATTCAAAAATGAACCAAAACTAGGAAAGATCACAAAAAACATGCCTGACACTTACATCTGACTTGTTATCAACTTTAACCTATACAAGAAGAAGCAAAACAAAGATCAAACTGGCAGAATACAACAGAAGCTTTTTCTACATAGACAGTAAGAATTTTTAAAATAGGTAACAACAGCATGCAGGAAAGTCAGAATTTACACAACACCAGACTTCCCTTTTGCTCCCAGAATGAAAAGCGTGATTTGTATGCCATGGTGACAGGTCAAAATTCATTGAACAAGCTGTGTGGTGTGGGACATAAGGAGATGGCGAAGGAATGGTGGCGAAGACAGGAGGAAAATGTACTTTAGTATCAAATGGTGATCACAGAGATGAACGATGAGGTACAGTTCAGGGTCTCACCAAACAGTGGCACCATGCAGCACTGAGGACAAACAGAATGGTGAATCTAAGCAGGTGGTCATACATTTAGGGAAAAGAAAGAAACTACAACTAAATAAAAACACATGCAGAGGCAGATGTCTCAATTCACTTTTTTGCTTCCACACTCACCGATACTCACTGACCACTGACATTAACACTAGCCAACTAACACTGGTAGATTTAAATTCTGGCTTTTATTCTCACTAGCCACTTTGGCCAGTCAGATTTGATGTTTACATATATTGTATTTTAACTTAAGATGTTCTCCTGAAGCCATGTTAAAGTATTTTGTAGTGATTCATTCAAAGCAATCAATCAATCAATGAAAATAAAGGAAATGTATAACCTGACCACAAATCTCTGGCAATAGTGAAAACACTAATGGACTAAGGGCTAAGCCACGGTGGCCAGTGATAAAAAATGTTAATGTCAAACCCTGTTGACTACTATTATTACTATCAGTTCAAGAGAAATGTCCTGAAAAGATAAAATATCCAAGACACAATTCGTAGCCCTATAGGGTATTTGATTTAGGTGTACAGATTGTCAATAATAGGTCTAGCTTTCTAACTGTTCTACACCATCAATTTAGTAACCTTAATATGACATATTGTTAGGACTAGTTGTGTTAGGACATATGAATCGTCGGCATGGCTGAGTTTCAGTAACTGTAATCTAACATGGTTAATCATGAAAGTGACAATAAAACAACAGTAATACAATCCAACCTTTCATGCTTGGTGTTAGGGCTACACAGTTCATTGTAATATCAAAATCTAAATATATCACAATAACATCTGACATAGATTTACACTTTTCAAAATTTCCTATTAGAGCCTATTAGAGGAAAATGTCAATTCAACATCATCAAATACTGAATGTTTTTTTCTCATACTGTATAGCCCTACTTAACCATTCAACATCACGAGTTGTGCAGATTGTTTGTTATGACAACAGCAAATTGAAGAGAAACCCAATCACCATATGACCAGCTACATGTCACCTGTAGAACAACTGCTGTCAACATATCACAAAAACCCAAAAATGAAGTGCATCAACATGTTGCACCCTGCCTGTCCAGGCTTTCATCAGACAACCCCCTATAAATAGTTTCAGCAGCAAAGGCAGCCATACTGTGTTGCTTGGGAGCCCAAATGGAACAGCCTAGCAGAGCATGGCAGACTCACATGCACACACGGGGCAGTCCACTGGAGACCTGAGCCCATTACCTCCTCTCTAGGCCTGGTTAACCTCCCAATCTCCACTCAGGCCCTGCCTTCAGTCCGGGCCGCACCAAGGCACGAGTCTGCGAAATGCTTACGGAGAATAGAATACTCTGAAAGAGTAGGTGGGTGGGTGCTCAACGTCTGGGCGGGGTCATAGGAATCATGCTAAAGCCGTGGTCAGGGCAGTGGAGAGGGGTAATGTGAGCAGCCCAGTGATAGAAGAGGGACAGCTGCTGAAATACACAAGAGATAGATATAAATAGAGTTTGCACAAGTACACTAATTATCACTGAGACACCCCCAATGTTTTCTGTTGACAGACCACTCATCTTGTAAAAACATTTCAAACTGCTTCAACTCCAGGAAGACTAATATTTATTCCAATAATAATAGTCAATCTAAGCCACAGCCATTGCTTCCACTTTCTGATGATTATGTATTTGAGTGAAAGGCAACGCAATTGTACACAGCAAGCCTTGATCTGTTAAGAAAATATATACTGGAATGTTACCACCCATTGCCTTATGTAGATGGGGGGCCTTTTTCATAATGGCAGATACATTTGATAAGGCTTATATTGGTATCAAACTTATCCAGTGGCACACATTGTTATTGTTTTACTACTAGGTAAAATTGATAGGGAAATGACTAAAAGACTATCTCAGTTACTTTGGGTGTAGTACTGTAAGTGTAGTATACCTTAAAAG
The DNA here is from genome assembly GCA_036025475.1 of Philypnodon macrostomus. Taxonomy (NCBI): domain Eukaryota; kingdom Metazoa; phylum Chordata; class Actinopteri; order Gobiiformes; family Eleotridae; genus Philypnodon; species Philypnodon macrostomus. The sequence continues at coordinate 2,752 of JAVQKC010010877.1, forward strand.
TCCGATATTATTCTTTTCTGAGCTTTTAACATTGTTCTAATGTGTTTTCCACCTCAAACACATACCCAGAGTTGTGTTTGGTTTCATTTGGGAATGTTTGAGTACTTAATTATGTTGAGCTATAGTCCTCTCTGTCTGTTGACAACAGAGAGAACTTATAAGTGATAAGTAAATTGAGACAAACCACAAAGTGGGCCTGCCTGCTCCTGCACAGTCAACAACTGCACCAGAGAAGCCTTGTTGCAAAACATAAAATGGCACCCTAAGTGTATCAATAGACTGTGAAATGTGCAAAGCATAATACAGGACTTTTAACCAAAAGTCAATGAAAACACAACAATCTGTTAATTTATAACTTATAAAACCTACATTGCTGCACTGATGAGGGGTAACATAACCCAGTAGTTTAGATCATCTGAGCACATATACCTTAAAACCACTAGAGGGTGCTAAAAGTCTTACCTTGGTATCTTAATTCAACATGCAAAATAATAATAATAAACAAAAATAATGACAATATGCTTTACATAAATACGCAGCCAACAATGTCCAATTTCTCTATGCTCAAAATCTGGTATAAAGACATCTCATATCATATGCTTTAGTTCACATAATAGCACTCAGCATGACACCAGACACACACACACTATGTAGCGAGCTGGTGTTTGCTAATCCCCTGAGTCAGTTACTGGGCCACAGCATTATGTCGGCTGTTGTTTTGAAGATTAAGAGCTCTCTATTCTCATATTGACCCATTTCAACCGAATTCAATGTACAGCACAGAAACCTCTAATTATATAGATACTCCTAATATGGTATTTCCCTAAGTAGTTTACATTAATGCTCCACACCCTGAAACCCACTCTAAATTCAGAAGAGTGAAAGTGACCCAGATAAAAAATTTAAAAGGATCAATGGTGAAAAAAGTAAATAAAACAGGAGACAAAATACAGGGATAGGAATATGTATACAAAATGATATGGTTATGCTGATTTTAAACGGGCTTCAAATTAATACTGTATTTTAAGTCAAATTATGGAGGAGAACTGAAGATACATTGAATATAGCTAAATCATTTGTAGTAATATAATACTCAGATTGTATAGTTGATATGTATTGCAGATCTCTTATCAAAAACCAAGCAGCATTATCTGTAAAGCCACACCCATTTTTCTAATCCAGGCCTGAGCTTCTAGTATCCTCTACTGGAATTAGGGATGATGTCATTTTAATGAGCAAGAGATTAAAGCACTTGCTAATTTCCTAATGTCTGGTGTCTAAGAATACATTTTACAGTACAAGTGAGCAAAGACTATTAGAAACATGGTATAATGAATTATTGGTGAGCTCAAGTGCAGTAAAACAAGTGCACTTAGTTAATAAACTTGTCACTAAAGTGACATGGGCAAAATTACTAGCTGTGGTGTTTTGGATAATTGAAATGTTGAGAGTGTACTGGAAAAATCTGTTAAATGATCAACCAGCCGGAGAATAGGGCTGTAGCTTCACCCATTATATTTGTCGATTCACTGATATAATAACTGATATAAGAAAATATTACATACTAATATTTTTTGCTGGAAAAACTGGCAATCTGACAATATTCTTCCTAATTGAACCCACAAGAATGCTTGTCTCTGTTGAAAAGCTCCCGATCTACAATCCAGATCTTATTATAACGAGCTATAAATAGTGCTGTTGCTTCTAGGTCACACTCACACAAGTACACTTTCTTCCTGATTTTTCTCAAACAGCCTGTCAAGTGACGATTATTTTTGATTGGTCCAATGTAGGACAAAGGAAAAGAAGCAGACAGCCCCCCAGTTGTGTCATTGGAACAATTCAATATGTACTGATGTGGTTGCACTCATTGAAATGACTAGACCTTTTAGATTACTTTCATAGTTAATGCTCTATTTGCATTGCCCTATAGTAATTTAGACAGTAGATGTTCACCACAGCAGCTAATAAACAAGTCCTAATGCCTCTCTACTTGTTGCACATGATAATCCAACCAAAAAGAAATGAATGGGCCTCAAGCCAAGTCTCACAGGACCATATGGCCATGGGCTGCTGTAGTGGTGTTTGGGCCGTTGTGTCCTCCAGCGTCCCATTGTTTGGTGTCAAAGGACCAGAGGGAGGGGAGGGAGATTATATATACACCACAACACATTCTCTTCTCAAACCACTCCGCAAAACACAAAGCACATTACCAGTGTCAAGGTTTCTAGCAATGATCCAGACATGTAATTATGCAAAGGCGGTGAGCTGGTAGCTGGTATAATATTAACATGTGTCAGACTTTATTCTTGAACGAAAACGTTACTCTTCATTTTAGTTGTAAAACGCAGTATATAGTAATTTTAACAATATTATTATACAGTATTGTACATTTCTGTACAACATTATGGTATCTCATATGATTTTTCACGCTTTTGTGTCAAATTAATTGACCAATCACAGCCAAGTTTAATTTGTTTGTTTATCTGGATTCAAATATTCCACATTTTTATGCAAATGAGAAAAAGCAATTAATAAAATCAGTTAGACCCACTCAAATGGAAGTCAAAATATACAATGGCAAAATGGCTTCAGCTTTTGCCTGTCCTCCACTGTTGCAATATTACAAATAGTTACTACTACATTTTACCCTTATTGTGCATCCTTTGGGTTTTTCCAAGTGATTTTTGTGCCACTGCATGATTCACGTTTGTGTCTCAGTGCCTAATCTTCCTGTGTAATATAATTCATTTAACTCTACTTACATCGAAGCCTTCTTTGTTCAGGCCCTGAGAGGTCCTCAGCCATCTGCGGCTCAGCTCACTCAACTCAAAGATGGGCTGCACCTTGAGCCGTACCATTTCTCCTGACTGTCGGATCATCTCCACAATCTCATCTCGACTCTTGTTCTCCACGTTCATGCTATTGATTTCCACCAACCTGTCGCCGGGAACCAGGCCCAAAGCTCGCTCCTTAGTCCCAGCAGCACCAGGCTCGGCAAAGTGCACCACACGTCGGCACAACCTTCCATCGGGCTGCCTGTCCAACATTGTGGACCGACGTAAAGAAAAACCAAAGTCACCAGTTGTTCGCCGCTGTACTTCTAGTTCCCTTGGGTCTGGGACAGGTGGAGACATAATATTAGGAAGTTGTAAATCCACATCTGGGAAGCTCTTCTCCACTATCTCAGGAATTAGGAATTTACTAGACTTTTGCAATACATGCTTCTGCCCAGGTGTTGCCAGTTCCCCAAATGTGGCTGCTCTCTCTTTGACTAAGCCTCTAGGATGTTCTTGAACCTTCACATCCTCAGAGACTTGCCCCATGTTCTGCCCCTGGTTGCTGCTAGTACCGAGGTCTGTAAGGCTAAGTTCAGCATTGCTTACAACTTTAATGGGAATAGGACCAGAGATCTCCAGCCTGCTTTTTGAGTCCCGCTTTGAACTCCCACGGTTGAGATTGAAGAAGCCCCTGCGAATGCTCATCTCCTCCAGACTTTTTAGCTCCGCCTGGGACATTCGCTCTTTCTTGTCTTTTTTCTCTTTCTTTCCCAAGTCCTTGTCCTTCTCCCGCTCCTTCTCTTTGTCTTTCTTCATTAGATTGAACATGCTTGTAGTTTTAGGCCTGTTTACTGGTGATTCAGAAGCCAAAGACCATGTCTGTTCCATGGATTGTCTGTATATATGTAAGGATCCCACATCATTCAGTATTACCTGTAACACAAAAAACCTGTTTACTACTGGATCATTTAGAAATAAGAGCTGTATATTGAAAAACAATATACAGACATATTTGCCCACTGTATCAACATGGCCCTAAATTGACATTTTGTGTCCTCTTATTGAAAGAATAGAGTTTTAAATTACAAACTTACAATATATAATATATTGAGTATTGTTTGTTCTTTTTTTCTTATTTCTGCTAAGGATTTTGATAAATTATTGCAGCTACCTTTTCACAGAAGCTGACAATGAAACTGACAAATTGCCAAAATCTCAGTTTATCCACAAATACACAATTATTTATATTACCAGGTTATTATTTAGTTATAATCGAACTGGCCTAGTAGCAGTTGATGCCACACGCAGTTTCTGGAGCAAACCTTGCTCTTCATCATATACAGTGTCTAATATTAGCATCAACATGTGCAGTGCAACTTGCCCCACATCAGTTTAAAAGGCTAATGCTATGTTGATATACCAATTTATTTATAGCTTATCGTTTGTTTGTTTGTTTGTTTGTTTGTTGAACCTATATGCCTCAAATTCCCCTCAAATTATATTGCGCTCTTCTGATGCAGCTGAAAGAGCATAAATTAAACTTGTATCAAACAGTTCAGCAATAGTCGTGCTAACTTTGCAGCGTTTAGCCTGAGTGAGTTGACTGTAGAAACAGAGTGGCATGGTTGTTGTTGCGACTACAGACCACAGCTTGTATGTAATGCTCACCCTTTAATCTGCTTTGCCCTCATTCTCTCTCCCCTCGGGAGTCCACAACACGTCACAGTGACGTTAAATTAAATAGAATTAAGAGTTGCAAGAAGATGGGACAATGGCCTACCTGTACCTGTGCACAAAAGGTGGCGCTTTTGAAGTTTTCATCATTTCCACTATGGGATAGACAGAGGTGTGTAGAAATGTGGAAGCTTGTGGTGCGTTCAAGTGCCCATCGTAAATTCCGAAAAAAGCCTAATCTATGAGCATAATTTATTTTCTAATTATTGCTAAAGTTAGCTAAAGTATTAACGCTGACAGATCATTTAGGACGAATAGACATGTTGTTTCTTTTTCATAAAACTGGGACTGGAATATAAATGATTTGACGATTCCTCCAACATGTGAACGCAGCATCAGTGTAAACTGGACAGCAGTGACCTCTCCTGGTGTTTTACTAAATGTAAACAGTCAGGTGCACAACTTGAATTCAGGTCTAAACATACAACCAGGTTGTGTGATTTCTCATGTAAACATTAGACCATGAATGATTTAAATACAATTACAACATTATTTGTAGTTTTAAAAGACTGGTTGTTTGGGTATTATATTTATTTATGAATACCTATTTATTTTAGATTACAGAGCTTCATAATACATACTAAATTAATTTCCAACAAAAAGTATGAATAAGTTAAATATAGAGTAGACTACTTGAATAAATATTAGCCTACCAGTTTACCAGTACTACCAGTACAACCATGCTCTTCCTGGTCAAAACAAAGAGAGTTGAGCAGGGTTGCCAGGCCCTGTCATAACTATGTAACTTATCAATTTATGGAGAGAGAGAAAAACTACAACTACCACATTTAATACTACGGTTAGGAGTTGAAAGAATGACACCATGCCTCATCCATCAATTTAATTTAATTTCCATAATAAAAATATGTCTTTTTGTGCATTCCTAAAAATGGTCAATTTTCAATTAGATAGTAAATGTTTTTAGTTTGAATGCAGTAACATACATGTAGGAAAGATGTGTGTGTTTACCACGGTTGCTTTGTCCCAAACAGAGTAAATCCTAGATTTATTCTTTTTATTATTAGCCATTATTTGTATTAGTATTAATATAGTTATTATTCATAACTATATTGAGTTAATATTAGCATTATTATAGAAGAGGTGGTTAATTATATTTGCAAAACATAGCTTATAAGTTTTTAAGTCTTTAAGGTTTTTAAGGAGTTTGATGTTTTTCTTTTCATTTAATTTATCGAGGTCTTCATTCATCCACGTCCGATGAAAAAACAGACCTGTGAACATGTACACGTTATTTAAAACAATTCTCGTCCGTTTTAAAACATAGAATGCGTTCTGGTTTGTCGAAATAAAATGAGTAAAACTAGTGTTCGTAATTTTTTTGTGAATTTCGACCAAACCACAAATACATCCCAGGCACATGCGACAACAGTCCACTCCAACAAGCCTAAAACACTGACAGGGGTGTTTGTATTTCTTTTAACAAATAATGTATTCATACTTTTCGCTGTATTTATAATCCAATACATTCTAAATAGTCTTTATTAATAAATGTTCTGTTTTAATAATCTATAATTTGCCACCAACAGATCAATGTACATTTTCATAAACGTATGTTTTAAGAGATACCCCTGCGAAGTATGTAAAGTGGTTGAGTCCTTGAGGTTACCGGAAGTTGTTTCAGCTGCCATGTTTGGTTGCTTTGTTGTAGGCTTCTACTAGGCTTCCCAACAGAATTAGTAAGTGTGGAAATGGAGCCGAGCTGGAGTACGTTTCTTTTTCAAGTAAGTTCACTGCTCAAGAACGGCACTATAATGATCTCTAAAGTAATCGCAAAAATAGCAGTAGTTTTATGTTAGCGAAAAATGACGTTTTTTTCACGAGTATGCGTAAAGAACGAGTAACCAAGCAAAACAATGGTATATGAATCCAGGCTTCCAGCTGTGAGGCTTGGGAAAGACGTTAGATGAAGAAAATCAATAATTTCTAAAGACTCCTGGGTAAATCTTGTATTTGTTTCGTTAGATGGCTGTACTATTACAACCCCTTGGCAAACAAATCACGTTCCTCATTTATGAAGTTTGTTTTCTAAGTCGAAGCCAACCAAACATGCGGGACCGTTTGAAGTGAAAGGCTGGAGACGCCACTGCACCGTTACAATCGAGACAGACCTGTTTTCACTTTGAGTGGGTGCTTTGGTAGCGTGTTAAGTGTTGCTGGTCAATTTCCTCCATTACCACTTCGAGAGCAAACATCAAAGTATTGGTAACGCCGAATCTCAGCTGCTGATATCTCAACATCGAGTGAACTTTCCGCTTGCCTCAGCCAGTTTTAGCCAAGTGAGCTAACGAGGTTTAGGCTGACCATTAGCTAATTTGATTTAATTTGGGCGAGGCTCAGATCGCAACCGCAACTCTCTAGTTTGACCAATTGTTTTTCCAAGCCACCACGATAGAAAGGAATCCAAACTATGCACATGCAATTAGCTAATAACTAGCAACGAATGAGCACATTTGAAATTGGCAACGACATTACGCAATTTATTTGACTGCACAAAATGAGGTTGGCAATTGATATGGTTATTGGCTGTAGTTTAATAACTCGCCACAGAACGCTACTGGTGACGTTATTAAGCAAATTGCACGACGTATTTAGTTTTTGTATATCAAGTTGCATCTCTATATTGAGACATTTCATGCATAATAGGGGCTTACGACACCTAAGTATTAGCTTTGATTGGATCTAACCATATACTTGTGCTATTATTTGTATATAGTATTTCGTGATGTGTGTTGGTGGGAGTGTACTCACAATTCATTCATAAAAATGGCCACTTTCATTTTTATATCCATCTCTGGTGAAGTATAGTTAGAGCTGTGTTCATGGCAGTCACCATGTTTACTTGCTCAGCTTAGTTGGACTACTATAGATATGATTGGAACAGGGTAGACAACATCACTGCTCTTTCTCCTAAAACAAAAACAAACGTAAAAACAGTTATTGTGCCCTTTATTTCAGCAGTGTGATTTCAGTGAAAAAAGGCTGTATTAGTCTCATGTGTAACAGTTTATTTCAGCAGTGTGATTTCAGTGAAAAAAGGATGTATTAGTCTCATGTGTAACAGTTTATTTCAGCAGTGTGATTCCAGTGAAAAAAGGCTGTATTAGTCTCATGTGTAACAGTTATTGTACCCTTTATTTAAGCAGTGTGATTCCAGTGAAAAAAGGCAGATGGACAGTGGTTTGTTGTGCAGCAGCTGGCACTGAGCCAGACACCCTGCATGTATTGTGTACCTCACACTGTTACTTTGTTAGTTCTGTATCAAAGTTTAAGCTCTTAAAACAATACAAGTACTAAGATTAGACTTTAAACACCACTTATTCGTAGAACCATGTTCTGGTTTTCACCGTCTGTGTAAAACAGACTGTTTATTAGGCTCTGCTCTTAGTTATAAAGCTTACATTTTAATGCCGATAAATCACAACAAAAATTTTTTTGCTAATATAACAAACTGTATTTTGATGGCAAAGAAAATCAACTAAAAATATTACATATGTAGCTGAATAACTAAAGAAAGCTTTAAGGATTTTGATTTACATAACAAGAGGTGGTATGGGCTTCCTGTGTGACTGGATTATTCCTTCTGCTCTGAAGTCATGGTTTCTTAAAGTTTAGAATATTGGTCACAACCACTTGGCCATTTGTTTTTTGTGACTGTATTAATCTGTATTTAGTTCACACTATGAGGACCGAAAATTAATTGTGTGTCTGTCATAACTTTTCTAATCCTGCAAATATTGTCGGTTAGTTCTGTTTCAAAATTCATTTTCTAAAAAAGGTTTCTAAAAATGTATAACTTTATATTGTAGTCATAAGCATACCAATAGGCACAGCTGTTTATAACAGACCTAGCAATATTTTGTCTGTTGTTTTTCAAGTCAGGTTTATGTACAGCATAAATCTGCATACATTTTTTTGTGTAATTTTCTTCAATAAATCAAACTTGTATAGGGGCAGGTTTTATATACTGGAGTCTATGTTGTTTATTCAATCTTTTTTCAAGGGTTTTGTAAAGTCATAAGTGAAAGACAATGCTTAAAATGAGTTCAAGTCCACAGTGGCCTGTGCCGCCGTCAAGACACTCCCTCCATTTTGATGTTATTTATGAGGGAGCAGCCTCAGTTGTCAGAGCGCATTTGTGTCAAAACGGTCAGAGCTGCACTAAGGCACAGCAGCTTACAAGCCACGCACCTCTGTATAGGACCTGCAACGTCTGCTTGTGCCCCCCACCCAAACATAATTCCTCCCTCGGTGTGCATCATAGTGAATAATCCTGAAAGGTGGCAAGTGCTAGCAGGTGTGTAGACAAATAAATGCCCTGGTGTAGTTAGTGACATTCTTGGCGAGTATCCCACTTAAGGGTATGACAACTAGTTTAGCCGTGTTGTGGTGAGTAGATAAACAATGTCTCTGTCTAATGAATAGATGAGCCAAATCAATGAAGATGAGCATACAAAGGACCCCCGCTGAGTCCCGAGTGCATCACTGCTCAGATTTGTGTCCTTCACAATAGGCTGGGTGACATAAGGAGGACATTGTGTGGTTCATTTTTCTTGTCTGTCCCTTGCCTCTTGTTTTTTTTCCCGTCTTCGGTGGATGATTGAGCCCCAAAGACAAAGGTTTCTCCTTACCCTTTCTTGGTAGTGGTTGACTAGAACAATACTTTTTAATACTTTTTTTTTAAACTATTCATTCCGCCACCAACTGTTACTTTTTATTTGTGGGGGAAACGTTATGATCGTAACTAAATGTTGTTATCAGCTACACTCATGCTCTGCCTCTTGTACAACAACAATGCTGCTCTGGCATTTGGTTGAACTAATCTATTTGTGAGACTCCAGACCACTGTCTGGCAGGTCTTTTTGTACAATTTAAGTTCTCTGTGTGTGACTCTAAGCTGATCGCTAAGCTTCAGCGCTGGTAAATGACACTCTACTTATTTGGTATGCTTAGTTGGCACTCAAATGATGAATCAGCAGTGTCATGCTGGGATCAGTTTTCATCTGGCGTATGTGAATTCTTGAGTTTAGGAAAAATGCTTGTGGCCATGTGTCTTGTACTTCGCTAATGAAAGAGCCGCTTCCTATGTTGTATTTTGATACATATCATTAATGGTTGTTTTCAAGGACCTGTCAAACTGAGTACAGAGGTGTGTGATGACACAGCTGTCATTAGCAGACTTGTACTTGTTGTACTTCTCCTCTTTCACTAGCATTTATTGAATGATCTATTTTGAGACTAACATCAAACCTAATACTTGTATAGTGTTACTTATAGATTGTGTGTTTATGTTTTTTCAGCAGGCCAATGAAGCCCTCCACCACCAGCACCAGGTGGCCCAGAACAGCCTGCTGCCACTTCTTAATGCAGGGAATGAACCAGTTGACCAGAAGCCCATCCTTCCTATCCAAATAGAACAGAAGCCTCCTTCCAGTGCAGCTGAGCTACTCAAAGACAATGTTGCCAGTGGTGGAGGTGCACGGCCCCCTGTGCCTGTCATAAAGAAAGAACATAAAGGAAAAACTCCATTTGTGTGCAGCTATTGCAATAAGGCTTTCCGTGACAGCTACCACCTGCGGCGCCATGAGTCCAGCCACACAGGCATCAAGATGGTGTCCCGACCGAAAAAGACGCCCCAGACGGCCCCCACTATGGTACCTATGATTTCCAGCATGCAGCGAGAGAACAACGGCAACCCCTCGTACATCTCCACGATAGCAGGCATCCTGCCCACAGCAACCACCTCAGTCTCAACAGGTACAAGCATCATGATGCCTTCCGCCATGGGCAATGTCCCCCAGCAAAACATGGTCAAGAAACCTGCCAAGCCTGTTAAGAAGAACCACGGCTGTGAGATGTGTGGCAAGGCCTTTCGGGATGTGTACCACCTAAACCGTCACAAGTTGTCCCACTCAGATGAGAAGCCGTTCGAATGCCCCATCTGCCAGCAGCGATTCAAAAGAAAAGACCGCATGACGTACCACGTGCGCTCTCACGACGGGGGTGTGCACAAGCCCTATGTGTGCTCAGTGTGCGGCAAAGGCTTTTCCAGGTAAGCTTAAGAAAAATTCCATCTACATAACACTGATGACCAAAGAAAATCTCAAGAATTAACTTATAATGAAAATAAACAGCAAAATGGTAACACTTTGGGACGCATGGGAGAAAAATGGAAGGATCCGTAAGCAATTATACAATACTGTATAAAAAGGCTGATGTAAAATCTTTTTTTCCATAGCTACACAGTTTGTCAAAATATTCCAGTCAACGGCAAGTGAAGAATAATGTAAACATAATAATAATATGAACTTTTGGGGTATTAAAAATGGGTTATCCAATATTTTTTACCAGCAAATGGCCCACTTTTTTTGTTACTTTCTATTAAGCCCTTGAAATTCATCCTTAAATTAACCCTCCCACGCCATTTCGGCCACATGCTTTCAAGTCGCACATGAGAGAGCACCAGCTACCAGGACTACCAAGAGGGGGGAGGCGTCACTTGTCACTTTGTGCTTCCCGCCAGCGCGTCACAGCGTCTCTTTCCCCAGGGAATTCACTGAACTGTGCTCTAATGGTCAGGTCACTACTGTGTACACAAGAAATATTTAATATATAATATGTAGTACTAGTGTCTTATTAGAATTCCCTTGTATCAATGTGAATTCATAGCCGTGGAAGAGATTTGTCCTGCTGCATATCTTAAGCTGAGTACCCATGACAAGCTGTAACACTAGCACTATGGTGTGTGTGGCAGTTTTAGGCACGGCTCCAACACAGTGAAGCGGGATAAGGATACATCAGCGTACCGGAAAGTGAGAATGCAGAACTCCTGCAGATCTGTTTGGAGAAAACCTGCCAAAACTAAAGTTACATTCCAGTTCACATCACAACCGATAAGATTTCACTTGAATATTCTCATTTAGACCCTGAAAAAAAATTCCCAACAGCGTTAAACTTTTCCGGTTTGAGAGCAGTTCCCAGTTCCCAGTGCCATGGTCCTTACTAGCTCCATAGAGCATCAGAAGACCTAACAAGCTGACAGGGGAGGATCAGTGCCATGTAGATTTTGTGAATGCTGGAGTTTAACTGTAAAGGTCAATAGGGAACCGGCTGTTTTCTCTCAAACTATACAACAGATAACCATGGAATGTGTGTGATTCAAAGCCTTAATTGCTGCCGGATTTTCATCTCTCCTGTTTGTCTTTTGTTGGTCTAGTATGTTTTCTTTGAGTTGTAGCGAAAAGCGCTTTATAAAATGTATGTATTATTTGTGATGATATTATTTTGAGAAATTTGAATATGTTGCCAGCAGTTAATATCCTGATTCAAATTAAATTAACTGAAATTAATATCACCCGCATACACTTCCCTTAATCGACAGATTTACAAATAACCAAACCAAAACTTCTCTTTATCATTCCTCTGTAATCACTTCTGAAAAGGAAAATAAACTAGCCAAGTGTAATGCTTATCTGTCAATTTAATGAACATAAACCAACGTTTAAGTGTTTCTCTTCATCTCAGTCTGGTGCGCTTATTTGAAACTAGGTCAAACTAATTCACGCGCCATTGATCAGGAAGAATTAACAACCATTTACTAAGATTTTAGGGATGTTTTTCAGACTAGCCTCTAGAGCAGATCAGTTTGCTGACACAGGCCCATGCAGATTATAAAACCATAATGGACTTGTGTGCAAAATCTAAAAGAAAAAGCAGAAATTCTATCAGATTCTATGTAATGAACTAATTTGATATCACTGTATACTTGGTTAAATGTATAAAAAAAAAATCTAGCATGTGACTCTATGTTGTATGTAATTAAAATATTACTTGTGTTTGTTATTTCCTAGGCCAGACCACTTGAGCTGCCATGTGAAGCATGTGCATTCCTCAGAAAGGCCATTCAAATGTCAAGTAACAGTAAGTCCTTCCTATCAGTCTACAGCATTGTAGTTAGTACTGTGATAGCACACGTTATAACCAACCATGGCTTTGTCTGTTTGACTGCAGGCCTGTACCTCTGCTTTTGCCACCAAAGACCGACTTCGATCCCACATGATCAGACACGAAGGAAAAGTCACTTGTAGCATTTGTGGAAAGATGCTGAGTGCTGCCTACATCACCAGCCATTTGAAGACCCACGGCCAGGCCAACTTCAACTCGTGTAATAAAGGTACATACTGGGTGTAATACCAATTACATTTATTTAAAAATAACTGAAATTTTTATTTTGGACTGTTTAACACATTTTCTGTTGTTCCTAGAAGGCAATGAAGTCTGCAACTCTACCCCCGTGACCATATCTTCCGCCATCACTACGGCATTGAACCGGGGCAACACCATTAACAACCCCGTCACCATCGCGGCACAAATGAACATTAGCACCAACACTGTGAACATCACGTCTCCAGTGAGCCTTCAGCACCCTGTCACCATTACTGGGCCGGTCAACATCGCCTCTGTGAACATCCCTGCCACGGCACCTATGAACATCGCCCATCCAGTTGCCATAACCACTCCCATGCCGATGAATATAACCGGCCCTCTGAACATCGCTATGAGGCCCATGGAGAGCATGTCTTTTCTGTCTCAAGTCTTGCCTTCTTCACCGCCCTGGTAAAGAGAGAAGTGGACTGACCACAAAGAAAAGGAAAATGAAGTGAAACTATAGACTTGATAATATTTGCACCTAAAAATCATGTTTACTTCATCAAAACCCTGTAGTGAATCTCTACAATTGTGCAGCCAGTAGGAGCTTCCCATGTTGCAGCTGCATCCTTGCTAACGTTAGGAGACCGGCATGAGGTGCAGTAGATTTGAGTAGAAAGTGAGTAGGAGTAATGAAAGCAGACTCTAGAGTAGTTCATTAGAAAGGTTATACTGTGATTTTTGTTTCATGAATGAGAGGAGATAAAAAAAACACCCCAGTGCTTTTGCAAAGGAGAGCAGAAAAATTGACAATAGCAATAACTGAGAATTGCTGTTTTGATGTTTTACAGTTTCTTTGCCTCTTTGGTGTCACCTTTTGTATGTTTTTAACTATAGCCTGCTAATCTATTTAATGTTAGAGCAAATGAATCTAGGAAAAGGGACAGCAACTTCCATTTGCATGGAAGGATATTTTTTCAGAGTGGTATAGACTTTCTTTTTTATCAGATAATAGGTATGCTCTTGAGGTACAACTAACTTATACAGTTGGCATATTAATGTATTTTTAAGGTTGGCATTTTGCTTTAGTTAATCAAGTGGATATTATGCACTGTCCTCTTGATGAAATATTTGTACGTTCTACAGACCCATAGTGGTTTGTTTTTATTTGCCTCCTTGTAGTGTTGATTTTTTTTATGACGTCATATTAGAGTCTTGCACTGAAAGCATATCCTACATATGGTTACTGGCAGTATTATCAAGATCAAATCTTAAGTGTTATAGGCATGACAGCCAACACTTGAGGGCCCTCTAGTGGTTGGATGTTGAAAGGCCTGGCCTTGTAGTGAAGCTTTTTCAGGCTGTTACTGTCAGGATGACCTGTCAATTTTTGATTGTCTTTTTGTACAGTTATTTTTTAATCATAAATCTGTGATAGGCCCAAAACAATACTAAGGACCCTTCACTCAGGAACACTCAGAAAAGCCCACTGATTACAAACCTTATATCTACCTAATGTACTTTTAAGTTTGGGCTTTCCCTTGATCAATTTGCGTATTGATATTCACCAAAAGTCCAAAAGTACTTGGGTAACCGTCCATATGAATTATTGTCTACTGTAAAAATGGCAGACATGCTGTATGTATTATTGTCTCATATGACTTAGTTTTAAGACTGAGGTCTGAATGAATTCTGGCTAAAATGCTAGTCTGTGTCCATTAAAGTAATGGGATTAGATTGAGGTTGCATGACCCCAAACACTGTAGCCAACAATGTTTTAATGAATGCCATGTTATTTTGACAGTGTTGCAGCTCCTGGAGTTGAATTTTATACTGAAAAATGCAATATGCATGAGTCATTTTTCTCACTTGTTTTAAACAAAAAAATGTTATTGTAGCTTTTTATGTTATGCATTTACATAGATACACTATGATTACCTTTGCCAAAATGTATAATGTGATAAAACACTTCTTGAGGAATCCCAATATCTCTTTATTTTCAAGAAAAAAGGATAGGAAATTCCAGGACCCTTGTGAAAGCAGTTGAATGTATATCTTTGTACAAAAGTATTTAGTTCTAAGGATACAGTAGTTCCAATAGATGTGGAAGATGAAATAACTTCTTTTTTATAAAGCTTTTGTATTAGATCATTAACAGTAATTTTGTATATACAAGAGGCTAGGCTTTCTGATTAGCAGAAAGATTGAACATTCCTACATTTTTGAAAATGTACGTTTGTCAAATTATTACATAAACATGCGCAATGTTATGTGCCTTTTATTTGGGTTGTCTAAATAAAAGAAAACTATCACATTTGTTTAATTGTAGTATTTAATTTACTGTCTATTTTAGTTAGAAACACTGATAACATGCTAGTCATGATTTACAAACAGGATTTAGGTATACATTTGGCCAATAGACCCCTATATACAGTTCCTGCTTTGTTTACAACTCTGTTCTTCCAGCAGAGGGAGCAATTTTCTTTTTTACACAACTATTGTGTAAATAACTGCTAAGTAGTATTAATGCTAAAACTCAAATAATGACAGCAGTATAGTTTATTTGACATATTTCTCTCTAGTTTTGACTCACACTGTTTTTACATATTTGATACAAACCAAATGAGATCATTTATAATGCTGTATTTTCTATTATCATCACCCACAAGCTATACAAAATGAAGTGATGTTGAGATGATGAAAGGGACAGAAGCAGCTGGTTTCTTGGGGGGGTGTAGAGTTCAGCTAAAGTTCACTGTGGGCCTTACTTCCTGTTTTTATTCAACTACAAAAATAAATGGCCATAGAATTTCTGATTCTTTTATTTTTGCCAAGAACTATAGCTATGACATCAGCCTAACAGAATGTGCATCAAGACATTTAACTATTCATGACAATAAATACTGCAGTAATATTATTTATACTGAGGCCCATTAGCCTATTAGCTCTAGTGTTGTCTGAATGATAATAATGCATCGGTTTCATATAGTGCTTTTCTCAACACTCAAAGACGCTTTACAATTACATTATTCATTCACTCCATAGTCACACTTACACTCAGTGGTGGTAAGTGACTTGTGTAGCCACAGCTGCCCTGGGGCACACTGGTGAAAGATGCTTATTGGGGTGCAGCACTCACAGACTACACAGTTGTCTTGGGGAAATCCTTGTCACCAAAGAGGACAGTCTAATTTAATCTTTAAACCCGGACGTGTGGCTGTCTTGGCCAATAGTACGACAGTTTTAACGGCTTAAGACAGTCTCCAGGGAAAGGATCATGCTATCCTCAGCTCAGTTAGTCGTGTGTGTAAGCTGACAAGTGTCTGTCCGAGCATTGCTGTTATGCCATATGTTATTTTACTTTTTGAATGCATGCCAACTCTTACATAGCAATAGATGTGTTGCATTTTGAAAAGAATGTTCAGCACCTTGTAAGATCTTCAGCAAGACCAACAGAAAAGGGGCAGAAAGCTGAGGACGCCACATGAGGTAAGACGTCTATAGCTTTTTATGTACATTAACTGGCCACTTTATTAGGTAGGCCTTGTACCTGATCAAGTAGCCCTGGTCTTCTGCAGCTATTTTGTATCTATTGTGTTTTGAATTAATGTTGTCTTATTCCTCACCAACATGTCTGTCAGATCCCCTCTGACCTTTCACGCTGCTCACCGCTTTTTTTCTTTCTGGACCATTCTCCATAAACCAATAAAGATAGTTGGATCAGCAGTTTCTTAGCAGAGCGACTGCCATGCCATATGCTGATTATGTATTTGCATTAGCAAGCAATTGAACACGTAGCCTACCTGATAATGTAGCCAGCAATGCACACATTGTTTTGTATGTCCATGTGCATGCTAGGACTCGGTATTTGACAACATTTAACATTTTCTGGTGTTGCTATTACATTTACCAGATGATTTTCATGAATTATCAACACAGGCGCAGTGCACAGACAAAAAAATAAATACTGGCTTCCTCCATTGTGGTCCTACTGTTCCTTCTCAACAGTAACTTTCTTTTGTAGCAGACTAAAGCCAAAATTCTTCTGGCATGTCGCCCTCAAATCTGTGCTGTTAATGTATCAGGACTGTTTTTTTACACCCAGCACTGAACTGAGAGACAAAGGTTAGTTTGTATGTTGCATTATTTGAGTGTTTCTACTGCGTTATATTTTGGGATTGATCAGAAATGCACTCACTGGCCATTTTTGTTTTGATATTTTTTGTACCAAATATAGTGGCACCCAGTGTGATCTTCCAGTTCTATATTTTGTCATCTTGTGGATTCAGAGATGGTCTTTAATGTTTATATAAAAATGGTGCTAATGCTTCTTTATCTTTAACCAGCCAACCACTTAGCCCTGACATCAACAAGGCATTTTCACCAACCCTCACAGAATGGCTGCTCATGGGATATTATATATATATCTCTATCAAACCATTTTGTGTAAACCCTTGACGTGGTCGCATTTCAAAATCCCACTAGATCATCAATTTCTGAAATACTCATACTGGCAGCAACAGTCATGCCATGTTCAAAGTAATTTGGTTCTGATGCTTGGCTTGAACGTCAGCAGGTTTGAACATAGAATATCGCGTGTGAATGTGGCTGGGTTGGTTTTATGTGAACAGATGATCAACTATTTGAGGTAATTTGTAATAAAATTGCCAGTTGTATCTTTAAAAAAAAAATGCTAGACTGCTTAATTGTGGAATATTGAATACTGACATGTTTACTGTCCAAGTGTACTATATACTACTGCAAAAGATACATTATATTCAATAACAAAAAGATGAGGAGACTGATACCAGATGGAGCTAACGAACAGCCAGGCTTCAAAACTGTGACTCACGTTGTATTGTATAATCAGGGTATATTAAAGCAGAGAACATCACACCCTCATTGCACCAGTGAGCCATGTGGACTGTTAATGGTAGTGGTAACCTGTTAGCAGTACACAAAATAATGTAGTTATTAACAGGGCCTTACAGTGAGAGCCTGCAGCATCAGTTATTTAAACATTGTGTTCTATGGGTGTGGGGATGGTATGCAATTCAGTGGCAGATTTAGTGATTTCAGGGCCCTACCATACGTTTTCTTGATTGTCAGCCCACAGCAACCAGATGTCCTAACCACACAGAGCTATTTTACCATATTTATAATTACCACGGCATACTTATTTTGGGCTTCGTTTATGGGGCCCTGGAAGCTTGGGGCCCTAAGCAGCTGCCTACTTTTGCCCAATGGTAGCGCCGCCTCTGATACAATTGCAGTTTCATTGAAGGCAAGTTTAGAGTTCAGAGGTGAGTTGTAGTAGGTAGTAAAAGACATAAACTAATCTGCACATACGGACTTCAAAAACTGTGAGACACTCTGTAGCTTATCAGTTTAAACCGTTTTACTTGTGCGACATGTGTTTTTACCACAATAGGCTACCAAATGTATTATTAAAAATCATTTTACATAACCATTAAATGCTATATCCTAGTACAATATGATTTAGGTTACTAATCTATGGCTTAAAAAGTGTCCCAAGTTTGAATATTGGCAGCAGTACGCCAGGCTACACGTGTATGGGGGAGGTTGAAAGGGTGGAGCGCAGCCTTTGAATGACTTCATTTCCCACATTGCACCGCGCCCCATGATGTTCCCAACAGCTGACAGACGGTGAAAGCTTCTGCCAGAGCTGGTGGAAGAGAGCAGCCTCTCGTCGGTGGCCCACGGACTGATAGCTCACTCGAAAAAAAATTGGACCATTTCTGACCTGCTTTTAGAGCCGGGCTGCCGACGAGCATCCTCTTTGACAACAGACTATTACCCTGCACCGTCACTTTCTCATACTGGGGCTGAGGACAAATTGCTGTCAGCTAACTTCCACAGTAGGTCGCTGCGACGCTGGGCTGCCGCTGTTACTGCATATGTTTTATTTGAGCTCCGGCGCTTGACTCTAGCCCTTCAAGCCGTGCCCAATGCTGAGGAATGGATAGTGCGTGTGCGAAAGGAGGGAAGATGGTCGAGAGTGATGAGCACCCTCCGCCGGAGAGGGATAGCGGTGGTGGTGGCGCAGCGATGGCCGCACTACATCAATGCGAACTCATCCAGAATATGATTGATATCTCCATCTCCAGTTTACAGGGGCTACGGACCAAATGCGCCGCGTCCAACGACCTTACCCAACAGGAAATACGCACTTTAGAGGTAATAAGCTTGTAGATGCATGACGAATCCTCGTGCTGTCATGGAAAGTCAAATTGCGGAGTCATGAAGCCCTATGTCCGCCTCACTTAGGCTCCATATAGGCGAGCAAGGCATCCTTATCATTGGGACTATAGGGAGTCGGTGAGCTAAGCATATTTTGACGCGTGCAATACACGGGTTACATTAAAGAGAACATTCTGAAGCTATATAGCCTATAGATTAGACGCATGGGAATTATAGTAGTCTATTTGATGTGGCTTTCAGGTACACGTGCACCAAAAGTGTGTCAGTTACTCTCAAAGACTAAAATATGTTTAGGCCTATGTAATCCACCAGGAGTAGGCCTATAAAACTGTATGTATGTTGCTCTGTGCATCCTTCCTTTTAACTTGAGGTTTTGAATATAGACTGTTCTGAACGGCATAGGGAAAGTGCTTTTTTGGAGTAATGTTTCTATAAAGTTTGGTTTTGGGATGGGGATTATCCCTAAAAGGGCATCATGGTCTGTGATGCTTTGATCCTGTTGTTTATGTGACCTCATCTTTAGGTGATAATATTTGTCTGGAGCCCTGTGGATAGTTCGGACACACTGTGCTAAGCAGCTGATCCCTGCCTGGTCCAGTGGAAAAACATGCAATAATCTGAAACCATTTGTGTTATCAGTTTTCAAAAAGCAATTGTTGTGTTCAATATTATGCTTTAGGTTTCAGGTCAAACATAAAGCCTTGTGGCTCTTCTCTTCTTGCGGGGATGACTGGACACTTAGAGCCTTTACGCTATTAACATGATTCTATAGGCCATTGTTGACACTAGCCACACTTGTAGCCACTATTGTTTTTGTTAAATCCTACTCCTGAGATAAAGGGTCTGTGTAATAGAAACAATAAAGATAACTGGTCTTTTCATAAGGACTACAGACAGGAGGCACAAGCACTTTAGAAAAATAGATCACTACAAACTAGAAGAATAATAGAATAATGCAATATGCAAGAACCATTTTGAATATTGCAATAATGATATATATACCCTTAATAACATCACAGACGTCAGATATATGAACCATAAATATAGAAGCATGTAATTCATGGTCTAAAGTTAGGACTAAACCAAAACTAAAACAAGTATGAATTTTGGATTAATTTAAAAGCCCGAACCTTTACTTTGAAGCCCATACAATACATGTAGTTTATTTTGTCTAATACTACACATTAATGGTCCTACAACAAACATGTGGATGTTGACAATGCATTTGTAGCATCTAGGTTCACAGAGACGTTAAATGATTCTCTGGTTCATGCTTTATTTAGCTCTCACATAAAAGAATATTCACCCTTGATTGGCCCGTGGCATCAATTATCTATGTGTGCTTTATATCGGTCAAATGGAGCGCCCCAGGTACAATTGTTCTCTTAGACAGTGTAGATTTGATTTCAATATAGTCTGAGCTGCTTTACCTGACCTTCAGCCTGGTCAGAAACAAGACCAGTAACACTCTTAATGATAGTAAATTGGAGTAGCAATTGTAGATACTGTAACTAGATTAGTTACTATGTACATACACTCAATGTGGTCAGCCTTATGCAATATTTGTGAAGCAAGAAACTAAATGTATTGCAGTAATATTATGACCTACTATGTGAAAAGTACACAGTCAAAGAAGTGTCCTGTCTGCATTGTGACCAAAAAAGCCTCGGTTTTAAACGGAATTAAACATACCACAAAAGTAATAGCCTAATATTAACCATGATAGTGCAATAATCACCATGGTTACTTCATATCGTTACTTCCTATCACATGGTTTCGTAATATTAGCTAGAGCATATGTACCACATAACTAATTAAGGCCTGCTTCATACATTTGTATTTCATATCATTCAAGTTGAGCTTTAAGAATCCTCCAGCGTTGTCATCATCACAGGAAGAGATATGGCAGAGTACTTCCTGCTGTACACTGTCTTCCAACGCATGTTGCTTTGGTATTGTTTGTCTCCACAATAGGCAGGCAGGTCTCACAATGTTAGACTATAGGAATACTGCAGTGAGGTCTTTTTCCTGTTCTTGCTTTTGGTTCATTGCTGTTAGGCCACATAGCAGGTGGTGGTGTACTTCACTGTGAATATTATTTTTTTGTAGCCATTTTGTCACACCAGAATGTTTTTCACTATGTTCACTATGACCATAAATAAGGGACTCAACTAGGTCTATATACGATATGATGATACAATATTGTTCCATGATATCAAGTTGACAATCTGCTTATCTGGGAAGATCGGTGAATCTTGTACTGTGCATTTATTCACACTCTTCTCTTCATCATCATTTTTACTGTGGCAATGCCAGTGTTCATGTTAATAAAAGAATATGTATTAAGTAGTATGATGAACGGTGGTTTGGATCTGAAGACACTGATAGCAGTGTGTAAGACCAGAAATACAGTCAGTTGCACCTGCACCACAGTTTGAAACTGTCTGGTCTGTGAAATCCATATTGTGAATTCTGGTTACACATAATATTTTTTACACATCAGTGTATTGTTATATTGTGGATGTTGACATTGTTACAACCACATATGTACAGTTTTAGCCTATATGCTGGCAAACACTTTGCACTAGTCTCCATTCTGTGTCACCATATCTAACCGCTGTAGACAAAACTGTTATTATCATCCTCTGCACCTCCCAAACCAAAATGCAACCCTCAACTTTTGCAACGTGTCTCTGAAATCATTTCGGCAGAACACAGAGGGTTGTCTTTACCAGCAGTCTTAACTTCCTATGCCTTTTATTAAGAAATCACCCTTTTTGTCCCTGTGCACTTTCACATCTTGCTTAAGATACTATACTACAGATGTTTTGTGGTAAGACCATCGTTGCATCACAAAATGCCAAAGTGACTTCATTTGGTACGTATCATTAACTGGATCCTGGAATTTTACAGTATCTAATTATTGTGGCTTCAAGTCAGTAACTATCTTCTCTTGGCTTAGCTCAACAAACCAGATCTTAATATAACCAAGTCCTTCTGGGTTAACATTAAGAGACGCAAAGATGTGAGCAGCCTATAGCGCTGTTGAAATGTTTGGAAGAATCTTCTTCATAAATATAATATGTGATCACATGACTGGATTTAGATGTTTCCTCTGAGAACTCTCATGGCAATTAGGTAACTACTAAAAATAGCATATTTATAAAACTATTTATCTAACTGCATGTGTGTCTAAAACATACCACATAGTACCACATAAATACACATTTAGGACTACTGATGGCATCTTAAAATCTCCTTTTGCAAATGACCGCAAGCCTGTTTAAACTACACATGGCAAATGTTGTTAATGCATACATGAGAAGCCTGTGAGATCGCTGCGATGAATTTCCACAGACTGTGCTAGGTCACTGTCATTGTCACACTTGTGGTGCAAAGGGGCATCACTCCCGTATCACGCTGGAGTGCAATCAAGAGAGGCTCCAACTCACTTCATACTCTCATTGTGAGAGCTTTATTATTCCACTTGAACTGTGTGTTTTTTCTGCTTTACCAGTGAGAGGATAATGATACTGGCCTCTCAGATGGAGTGCTAACTAGTACTTCACTTTTCACATGTTAATCCCACTTAGCCCAGGCTCTCTGTGTGCGACTCACACCTATCTGCTTTAATTTTACAGTATCTCTTTTATTATTGTTGGAACTTGTATAACTGATCAGATTAGGAAGAATTGCAAATTTAACTGTAATACAGTACTGTGCAAATGTTTTAGGCAGGATTAACAGGCGGTTTCATCAGTGGTTGTCGGCTGCTCACATCTGTCTGTTTATGCCAATTTCAGACAGTAACCTTTTGTGATAATAATGAAATAAACCTTGAAAAGTAGCATTGTTTCTTTAAGGCCCTTCTTAACACATTTGCTCTGTATTGTATAACTACGCCTTTATTATTATTTAGGTTATGTAGGAAAGAGTAACACGTCACTCTGTTTTGTCTTCTCGCGGTATTGGAGGAGCGTTTGCTGTTGCGCTTCTGAGCTGTTGTGGCTGCATCTATATTTAGACATCTTTCTTCCTACGCATTTTCAGGGTTGGTTGATAAATAAGAAAATCAAATGACGCGCAAAGAGCCTGTGCATGAGGGGAGAGCAGGGAGGAAAGGGGAGGGGAGAATCAAAGCCAATCGGCTGGGTCGCTTCTTATGACATGACAACCGCTCTGTGTATGTGTGTGTGTGTGTATATGCGTGTTTGTGTGTGTGTGTGCGTGTGCGTGTGTGTGCATGTTTGTGTGTGTCAGGGGCCTAGTACATGAAGACAATGGGGAATGTGGCCACTCGAGGCTACAAGGGAAACATGACGAAGATTGTAGAAATACTGACCTAGTCTGCAGTTCCTGCTTTAAGAAGTCTACTGTGGCCAATAGCAATTAACAGTGATGTACAAATTCTCAAGTTAAACTGGTAATTATTAATTATTTGGGGGGCTTCAGTGTAAATATATATATATTTTGCTGTATTTCGTGGTGTAGCCCATGTTGTTTAAGATGGATGTGCATTCATATGATCTTTTGTAGAGCATGCTTGTAGTGAGTTACTGTTGCTTTTTTATAATCTCAACCTTTCTGCCTATTCTCCTCTGACCTTATGCATCAACAAAGCATTTTGACCAGAGGGCTTCCGCTCACTGGATGTTTTATGTTTTAAGAGATTGTTGTTTGTGGAAATGCCAGAAGATCATCAATTTATGAAATGTTCCACCAAGAACCATACTATATTCAAAGTCACTTAAATCCTCTTTCATTGTATTTTGTTTGTAATGTGTATAAATAGGTGATGCCATGCAATAAGCAAGCAGGACCTAATAAAATGGCTAGTGTGTATGCAAATTCCACAGTTATATAAATGTTCCTAGGATATGTAAGATATGTTGATGCATGTTGAAATATTGACATTATTTTGTCTATGTATAACGTATGCAAGTATAGAGCAATGGTTTACTAACTTTAACTACTCTTAACACAACCTTTTAAGACAATACTCCTCCCACCCCCACCTCGGTGTAAAGGGTCAATGCGCTGATGTAACAATGGTTTAGAAGGCTTGTGCAGTATGTTTTAGTCCACAGTACTTTCATCAAAGCCATCACAGACTCACATTTCTCATTATATAGACCTATATGTATCTTATTTAAGTAATTTATAGATTCAGCTTTCTCTCAACTTAAAACAGCTGATGTGACCTTCCGGTGCAAATATCATTTTCCAAGCTCCAGTTCTCAGATCGACAACCTTATACTCGGCAGGTGCGGCCAAGTGTCTGTGTCAGCAGTCTCAGCACCAGTTAAAAGGAAACAACTGGAGCACTGGGATGTGTTCGCTCTCCCCAAGCATGCTGTGTCAGGCAGGTCGGCTACTGGGAGCTTCCTCTACCTCACACACACACACACACACACACACGCATACATTACACACGAGCTGTCAGTCACCCTGGCGCAGCGTTAGGATGTTGCCATGGTGTTGTTTAGCTACGCTGACAGGTGGGCTCTGACGCCATCCCTCCTCCCCCTACTCCCACCTCCAGGCCACACGTCAAATGCTGTGCTCTTCCACTCTGCACCAAAAATTATATACGATATCTAATATATTATCTCATGTGACCGAACCACACAGGCATTACCAATATCTATGACTTTTTATGGGGTACCTGTGTAACCACCACCATTTAGGCTACTGGTTGTGAAGATACTTCTAAAATACTAAAATATAAAAGTGTTTGGTAGTTGCTATACTCTGGTCTTGCAAAGCAAAGGTGAAATTTGAATGTCAAACTGGATTGTGTCAGAGCTGTGTGTGTTTCACATGTATGGGGAAAATCCCACTGAAATGTTGCTGACGACTCAGAAGAGGGGTTGCTAGGTAACCTGACGTCACGGGGCCAATGCACTGTTTTATATGGAGGTAAATCAGGAGGCTAGCTGGTAGCTGCAGTCTGTGCATTCACTCCTTATTTAACTATCATGTTGGTCTCTATCTCCTCAAGTGTCTAAAGTAATAACATATTTGAAGTGAACTGAAGGTTTGTACAAAGTAACAAGATACTTTTATTCCAGTACCTACTTGAGTAATAATTGTTTTGAGTTCAACCTTTGAGTTCTTCTTCCACCTCCATGTGACATTGTGCATTACTAATTTTTCTCTGCTGTATTTGTTTGCTGTGGTCATAATGCAAGCATGTTTGCATGTTCATTTAGTAAAATCTACATGCAAAGTTTCCAATGTCTCTGACGAACTGAGACAATGAAACCTTTTTATTTCCTGATGAAAGCTTGAATATTGAAGTAGTTAATGTTTCGGTATCAACTAGAAGGTATAATGCCCACCTTATTTGGTACAAACCTTTATATATATATATATATATATATATATATATATATATATATAATATATATGTATATATAATATATTAAATATATATATAATTTTCTTGACTCTATAAAACCCATGTATATTCTTAATTATTTGTAAGTATCTGTCAGGACCAGTTTATCTAACAATTAAACACCCCATGCTTTTTAATGGTCTCACTACATCAGGCTGTTGAGATCTGTATAGCAGCTCTCCATCCTCTTTATCTCTATTGCCAACACTGAAGATGCCTTTGTTAACAGCCAGGAAGCGGCCTTTTTACATCCCAAGGCCACTCTTTTCACAGCTCAACTGGGTAATTTTTTATTTCCAAGTGAATTTGTTGCACAGAATAAGCAGAAAAAGACACTCAACCACTTGATTGTCGAGTGGTATGCTGTGGCGGGTCAAGATCTTGCTGGTGTTGCGGAGTTAGTATGGTGGCCTGCTTAACACTCCTCCACTACTGTAATGGACTCTTTAAAGATAGTCTGAGAGATAAGCAGACATACTATACGGCAGCACCTCGCTTCACAATGCGGTCCTCTGCAAACCAATACGACCGTGTTCATTGTGATAGTTACTCACAGGACCACTGCACTTGACATTGGCTCAGAAAGCATCAGGATAAAGTCTCCGGGCTTCAGATATCACCTGTCAAGGGGTCTTTTGACTTTAGGAATGAGCTGACCAACAATGTTTCTTTTTGAGGTACACTAATAGTTTGGCTGTTTTTTTATTTGAACTGTAATATACATTTTTACTACAACATTAGACAAGAAATACTGTACTTATTATTATAAATGTTACCATTTAATGCATTGTGCCAGAGTTAGTCAAACTGCAAATCTGCAGTCCCTACAAACCCTTCAGTTTTGATTGCATGTGATATTAGTGTTGCAGCCGCTGCTCTGAAGGAACATGAGTGCAGTCCAGTCTGGTGTTTTAAGATATTGTTGAAATGTTCAACCCTGGTGCTCAGTTCTTTTGCTCTGATGTGTCTCACCCTTCATCCCTGTGCTCTCTATTGCTCCCTTCAGGTAAAGCTGATGAAATACATCTGTAAACAGCTGCAGTGTAAGCTGAAAGTGCCCGAGACAGAGAGGCCCGAGGCCCTGGACAGTTACCCACATTTACGAGACTGGCTCCGCACCATCAATCTGCGATCAGACCTCATTGAGGTATGTAATTTTAGCACGTGTTTTATATGCCATTAAGGTGTGATGTGTCTGTTTTCTGTAGGTTCTGGTTTACTCAGTTAACTGGATTATGTAGATAGAAGTAAACCTTATGTAGTGAATTCTTTCAATTGTATATTGTTCATAATTAGTGTCGTATGGTCAGTTTTTCATGCCCACATCAGTACATGTTTGTTTACTGTTTGTGTGATTGGAGTGTCACTGAGCCGGACCTTTGACTACCAACTAAAACAAACAAAACAGCCCTGAAGAATCAGCCTTTGCTCTTAACCACAATTTTCTTTGTTCCGCTGGTTTTCTGTGACTAGTCTTTAAAATACACCAAGGTTGATGCTCTTTCCTTAAGGCATAATGATTTATAGTACTCTTCTTCTCTAGTAATTAGTCAGTGCAAGTATGATAGTCTTTTGTTGTTCTTGTTATTATAGTATTTTGTTATATGTTCTTAAGCCAGTAAAAGTCCGAGTGTTTTTTATAAAACCTGTATTGTCTATGAGAAGGTGGAGACAAGACAACCCTTACTTACCACTTGGATACCTGGCCCTTATGTTTACATAAGTTTGTGAACCTGTTTAACACTGTACATAGGCTGTCCTAGTTTTTGATTAGTGTTTGCCCTGTCAGAGCAAGGTTTTAATCTCACTGATAAGCCACTGCATACTTCCCATGATAAAACTAACCAAACATCCTAAATATTTCCTGTCCTTCAACTGTCTCCCATTTCTCATGCTGTCCTGTTAACTCATCAATATAACTGCTTCTTTTTCTGTGTCTGTGTAACCTTTGCTTTTGGATAGACTTATATGTTGTGTTTTGATACATGCATACATTTGTGTGTAGTCAGTGTTACATTAGAGATCCTTGTTGAGCTCATGGTAGTGTACTGTGTACCCCTGTGACCTCAGCTTTCATGACGTTGACTTATTGCAAAATGTGCTAATCGCTGACTTGGCGAACAAAGCATCTTAAACACTTAATCATACCATACATTGCATTGTAAATGAGGATTAGCATTTGCCTGTGAAAAAAAACATTATAATCCACTTGTTCTAGGTCAAAATTATGTGCATACATAGTCGAGGGAAGGTTGTTTGAGTAGGGGGTGCTGTAAAAAAGTTCAAGCATTTAGCTTATAGGTGACCCATAGTGGCTGATTTTTAACCATAATAATAAAAAATGTGAATGGAAATGGTCACTTTCTGCTACTGTCCTTAATGCGTTTGTTTGCATTCATGTAAATCCATAAACAAGTTAAATCCACATTCGATGTGTGTAGTAGTTTTACTGTCACTTTAAAACACAGAAAACCTGTCATTTTAAATCAGGTAAAATAATTTAAACACTGGTAGTGTAAGAACAAAAGAGGGGACATTATTAGTTTTGAATAATTTGTCTCAGTATTTGACAATCGCCCGTGCACTCAAGGA
Organism: Philypnodon macrostomus; assembly: GCA_036025475.1. Classification (NCBI taxonomy): domain Eukaryota; kingdom Metazoa; phylum Chordata; class Actinopteri; order Gobiiformes; family Eleotridae; genus Philypnodon; species Philypnodon macrostomus. The sequence goes on from JAVQKC010010877.1 coordinate 30,646, forward strand.
GCTCAGCAGCTGACTTTGCATCATGCGTAAACAGAAAGCAGGAAGGATTCTCGGTGAATCAGTGACTGGGTTCATGAAATAATGGCCTATGCAACTGCTGCATACTCCCTATGCAGTCTTTTTGGAGCTCTGGGTCACTCACATCTGAATAGTCATTACGCACGGCTTTAAATCCCTTTTTGGACACGAGACCGGGCTTCCTGCTCCCCACACACCACTGCTTCACTATGTTAGTAGAAGATGGCAAAGTTTAGGTCCTAATAACAGTGCAAAAAAATCCCCTTAAAAACTGCAGTGATGTCACACTTCTTATATTTTACCCTCAGTCTGAACTGTCAGGTATAGACAGTTAAAGTAAGTTATATCCAGTCCAGAAATGTATTTTATCTTTATCTTTACTCTAAGAAAGAAGGCCACTAGAGGGTGCTGCAGCACCCCCGGCACCCCTACTTCCTGCGTACTGTGTGCATAACGTGTAATAAAGTCTGGAACATATTATCTAATCGTAAAGAGTCATAATTTTCACCGTCACCTCTTGTTTTGGTTCCTTAATCGGGCAAGCTCTGTGTGGATATCACTCTAATGAAGCGAGAGTGCGCTGCGTTGATGTTTTGCCAACTTTTAAAGGTGTCTAGAGTCCAGCTTAATACCACTTCGCTTGGTAAATGATTCCATTCGGGGATGGTACGAGGAAATAAATAATTCTTGTACTGGTTTGCATTAGATCTTATAGTATAATACTTAAATAAATAGTTCGATTTTGTTCTGCAGTCAGCAGGGGTGAGGTGGGTGGGTGGCATTGCAACTAACTGGTTGATGATCTTATACATCAGGACGAGCCTTAGATATTTTTGGCGTTCCTCAAGAGTTTTCCAGCCGAGATTTTGGAGCATATCTGTAACACTACTTATTGGGCTGTAGTCTGCAGTTACTGAATGCTACATACAAAAGAGGCAATTGTCTTGGCTTCTGAAGGGCATTGTTTCAGGTTCCTGATTATGGGAAACAGCATTAGAATGTGTGCTGTGGGTTAAATGTCAAGAATCAATCTAACATTCATTAGATTTTATTATCTTAATTAATGTAAATTAATCTTACTATCATATACAGTACTTTATCATAAATTTGGTTTGTTTTGTTCCTTCTTTGCAGGTTATAGAAGCAGAGTTGTCCCTGGATGCCTTGCTGCAGATGACTGGTGCTCAGGTGAGGGATACCATGAGAAGACTAGATTCCAGTTCAGAAGAATGTGCCAGACTCATCGCTGCCCTCTCCTGTCTGAAGAGTGCCACTGAATCAGGTTTTTTTTTTCATCTTTACCATATATCACAAAAGGTTACTTGACTTTTGGGTGACATTTATAGAAAACTGGAAAATATTTATGCAAGTGTGATATTACAGTATATCAAGTAAGTATGGTATTTAAGTAGAACCAGGTGATATATGATATAGGTTATAGTGCATTTAGGAGCATTTTGTGATTTTACCTGAAAATCAAATACCCCTTACTTTTTGTAATTAATATGTAATGAAGCTATTTTTTCAGCATTTCATTTTTTGTGTTTGTAACCCAGGAGGTGAGCTGAGGGATGATGGTAGTCCTTGGTTGTCAGAGCCTAGCAGACGTGACAGTGGATCTCTGCTGACCGCTGACCAGCTGCCCAACATCGGGACTCCTCTCCGGCCTCACAGCCCGTCTCCCCTGGCGTGCCCCTCTATGATCCAGTCCACACCCTCCACGCCCTGTGCCACATTCCCACACCCACGCTCCAGTTCAGTGTCGGCCGCCCCCACGCCCGACGCCCACACCCCGCTGCTGCACGGGGACAGCCCGCTCACAGACCCGTTCCCTATGTCCCTGGCTCATGCTGCTAGACTCCACGGACGAACCTCTACTCCCCCCATAACCCCTCCGTCCAAAAGGCGCCACCGGCTAAAGCCCCCCTGCACGCCTCCGCCTCCGTCCCGAAGAGTAATGCATCTGCTACCCAACATCACCCTGACACGCAGCAAGAGCCACGAGTCACAACTGGGCAACCGCATTGAGGACCCACCTGCGAATAAGTGAGTAGATAAACCACAAAATGTTTTTTTTTTTTATCTAAAGTAGTAGATTTATATAGATAAAGAAAGTGATCAAAACAAAAACCTGTGTTCACTCTCCCCACACTGGTCACCAGGTGCCCTGGTTAGACTGACAGAGATGTGGCAAGCATGCCTACAGCCTCTCATACCACACCCAAACCAATCACCCTTATACATATTCTAGTTAGTTGCAAACAATCCCTATGATAAAGAATGTGTGTCTGCAAAAAACTGTACACAAAATAATAATTAAATGTAGAAATAATACACTGATTTTATATACCTATCCATTCTTAATAAGCAATATATTTCACTGTGCAAATATTGCTTTGCTCAGTAGCGCTTTATGATCCTAGTTCTTAAGAAGCTCAATGCTATAAATAGCACAATCATATGTTTTCTTTACAGTAACTTAAAAACAACCAAAACACAGCAGTAGTGTTTTTCTCACATACCTCCTTTTTACTGCAAGTGAAGTTTGTCAAAATAATATTCAGTGCTGTATATCATTGAAGACAAGAGCTCAGCCTACCTCCTGTCTGTGTGTGTGTGTTTCTTTGTCCCGGTTTCACATGCTCCCACTTCCTGTCTGTTGCTCCTTAACTTTGAATGTATGATTGTAGCTAATCCTCACACAGATTCCCAGAGATTATGACTCACGTCAAAACAGGAAGTATTTCCTACAACTAATACTCTGTGGTGGGAAGAAGCATTCTCTCCCTCTCTCTCTCTCTCTCTCTCTCTCTCTGTGTATTGTGATTATACACTCACAAGCACGCACACACTTGCCCCACATGTTTATCCATAATATCCTGTCTACATATGAAAAGCTTTACTGGTAAAAAGAAACATGACTGACACAGATCTGCTATAGGCCGTCTATATGCTGCAGTACAACTGAGATGTTAGAGCAGCTGAGGAGTTTCAGCACAAAAGCCGGCAGAAGGCACGTGCATATGTTCATGTCGTATTAACCAAACAAGCTGTCAATATGTACTAATGAGTGTTAAGACTGTCACCCTCACTGTCTAGGCCAATGCTATTGTGCTGACTTCTTTAGCTGTTATGTAACTGGGTTCACATCAAGTCAAAAAGGTCTATACCCTTCTTTCATGACAGCGGTACTAACTTTTTGGGACTAGTATACTGTATGTGACTAGTATACTGTATGCTACAACTATATCCGAACAGTCAATACAACATTTCCAACTAATGTTGGAAATATATATTGAATTTCAAATGTCTAAACAAAGTCACAAAGTTAAACCATAACAAACTATACCAGTGCTAAACCAAGTGTAAACTCAGTCTTAACCAGAACTATACCAGAACTATACCAGATCTAATCTAGGACTAAACCCAGTCTTACCCAGAACTATACCAGATCTAAACCAGGACTAGAACCAGTCTTAACCAGAACTATACCAGAGCTAAACTAGGACTAAACTTTGAATAACTTAGACATGACTTAGGTCTAAACTAGGTGTAAACATAGACTGAACTAGGACTCGAATTTAAACTAACCCAGGTCTAAACAAAGACTAATTCAGGATTAAACCAGAACTAAACCAGGTCTAATGAAAATTGTCTTATAATGTTCAGAGATATTAAGGTAGCCTCCATGACCTCAGTATGTAGTAAGTATTGTAACACATGTTTTGTCCCTTATGTCTCTACAGGTGTGTGAAGAAGAATAAATTGATTCTGAATATGCAAGTGAATGGGAATGGGTGTGAAGACTCTCCTTCACGGTACCCGGCTGTGACTGCTCGAACTCCCGGAGCTATCCCATCAGTAAACCCAGCACCTTATACACCCTCTGGCACACCCACACTTTTGGAAGAGCACAGCATCATCAAAAGTAAGTACGGTATTGAAGTCTGAAATTTTCTACACAATAGACCCAGTACTGGTTTGGATTGTATTTTTAATAATATGTTCATTATTATTATTATTATGTGAATTAATTTTTCAGATAATGTAACAATGCATCGCAGTTCCCCACAAGCAGTGAGGAGAGACATAGGCATTGCAGTCACTCATAGGTATAATGATGTTTTCTATGTAGATTCTCGAGGTTGGCGCGTTGTAAACAGTGAATATTATGTTTGTTGTAGGTTTTCTACAAAGTCCTGGTTGTCCCAGACGTGTCAGGTCTGTCAAAAGAACATGATGTTTGGTGTCAAATGTAAACATTGTCGGTGAGTACAGTCACAAAATATTGCCTAGTTTTAAATGAGCTTCAGTCAGTCATCAACGTTTATTACCATTGACTTGAAGGACATTCCATATTATTAGCTTTTGTCTGACACCTCATTTACACTGAATGCAGTACGTGTGCGGAGCTGTTTCCGTACGGTCCGTGTGCTGTACGTGTTAAGGCAAATCCCCTCTCGCTGGTGCACGGGGAGCACCGAGCTGCACACTGTGTGTATGTGAAGCCTGTGTGTGTATGTGAAGCCTGTGTGTGTATGTGAAGCCGAATGCAAAGTCCTGAAAAAATAGAATCCATGCCTAATTCTTCTGCAGCGCCTGATCCGGACACGTACAGCAGCAGCTGGTATGAATGAGCACAGACTTCAGTGGTTTCTTTTTCCGTGGGAGCTTCTGCGCCGCCCATTCCGTATCTGTACCACAGTCGGTGTGAATTAAGCGTGACACTGTGCATGAAATGTATAGTTTAGTTTATGTCCCATATGCTGACTGGTACTGGCTATGATTTCAGATTAAAGTGCCACAACAAATGCACAAAGGAAGCACCATCCTGTCGAATTTCCTTTCTACCAAGTAAGTGTTATTTTTATTTGAATGCAGCTTATGATAGGTATACTATTGTCCATTTATAGTATATAATAACACTAACAATTTATCTTCTAGTTGCAAAAATTCGAAGAACTGAGTCAGTTCCTTCGGATATAAACAACCCAGTTGACCGGCCGGCGGAAGCACCACAGTTCGGAACACTACCAAAGGCCATCACTAAAAAGGTAAAAAGAAAACACTGACATACACAAAATGATCAAATTAATTATATATATTAATCACTTGTGTCATATGTCTCCATCCAGGACCACCCTCCAGTCCTAAACCAGCTGGACTCCAGCAGTAACCCGTCCTCCACCACATCGTCCACTCCTTCATCTCCAGCACCATTTCAGCAGAGTTGTCCCCCCAGTGCCACCCCACCACCTAATCCCTCTCCCAAAGGTCATCGGGACAATCGATTTCACTTCCCAGGTATCTCTATACATATGTTTTATAATGCAGCATACGTTTTGATTTCTAAGACTTTCTTTTCTTAACAGGCCAACAAACAGAACTTTCTCTCGCTCTCTTTTACTAACCGTCTCTGCCTGACACTTTTTTGTTCTTATCTTTTTTCAAAAAGCTGCCTGTTACTTTCAGCATAGACAACAGTTTATCTTCCCTGGTGAGTTTAAGGGCTACTGTAAAGCCTCCCCATCACCACACCGTCGAAGCATTGAAATTTAATACACTAATTTTCCAATTGAAGTTTCCATATTGTGGGACAAATAAAGGTTTTCTTATGTTATCTTTTACATGTTGGTACATATTAGCCAAATACTGTGTAGTGGTTGTGTTTTTGAGGTAAATGTCTCCATCTGCTGGTGGTAGTGGGAGTTGCATGCACTGTCAAGTGTTGGGTGTCTGGCCATTTGTCTACACAGTGATAATTAAGTCTTGTAGGATTTTACTTTGCGTTGGATCCCTAAATGTGCTTTATATTTACAGATGTCTCAAGTCCTTCTGCAGTACACTCTGACATACTCCAGGACACCGTGTAAGTTATTTGTTTATTATCAGCTCAGTTTAACTATTATTTTTGTACATCATTTTATCTCCTATTTCTATGTAACAGAAATGAGCAGTCAGGAGAGGACATACATTCTGATTTGGTGGAGGATGAAGAGGATGAAGAGGTATGAATTCAATATAATGATGGTTTTGGGTGTTATTGAAGGTAAAAATGTTATACGACATATGAAAGTGGAATTACTCACACATAAATCATCTTGAATTCATATTTATAAGTGTTCAATTATTTAGTATTTTTCTAGAAGCGCTTAAAGAGGAGCATTAAAATAGCATTGGAGTGAGGTGATAAGACCAGGAAGTGCTCTCAAGCTAAAAATATGTTTGATTTCTGAAATGGTCGGTTTAACCATCAACTGTGTGACTGGGCTCTGTGTCCTATAACAACACACTAATAATGTGCCAGGAAAAACCAGATGGCAGTAAAAATCATGTAAATCATTCCAGCTGTTAAGTCTGTTAAGTCTAACTAAAAAAACAAACGCTTTTGTTGTTTAAAAAAAAATATATATATCACCACTGACATGAAGACAACACAGAAGTCAGTGGATGGGAATCAACATTAATGCACCCACAAGCTGTTAGATACTGAGTCTGGTCTGTAATTAGAGCTTTTGGTTTGGCTGATGCACACATACTAACAAGTAAACGTGAACTCAGCCTACTTTTGAACCATTTTCCAGGAAGCTGAGGAGGACATTGATATTGAAGAGGAAGACCTTGATGAAGAGCAGGAGAACGATGAGGAAGATGAGAATGATGATGAAGGTGAGGAAGAGGAGGACACAGAAGAGGCGAGGATGAGCGTGGACTCGGACGGAGAGTGTGACAGGGACGAGCTGGAGGATCTGCCCAGTTCTCAGGGAAACCAGTGGAAGGGACCCATCTCCCGCAAAGCCAGCCAGACCAGTGTGTACCTGCAGGAGTGGGACATCCCCTTTGAGCAGCTGGACCTGGGGGAGCTCATAGGGAAGGTATGGAACTGTCTAGATTTCATGATATGTGATGATAAGAGAAAAACATTCGATACGTCTTAACCATGTTGAATATAGCAATATTTACATTTGTGCAATATTTTGATACAACTTTAATAACATAGAAATATTTCCTTGATTTACTAAATTTAATTGCGTCAAAATCACGAGAAATGATTTCACCATGGTGTTATTGCAATATATTACAAAAATTGTGATTATGGATATTGCATTTGCTGATATTATGAGAAGGACCTTAAAACAAATGAAACTGTGATCAAACTGGTGCCACTAGTTATTAACATTTTGTCTCATCTTTATTTCACTACTGATTAGCACATTAGAGCCAGACCTAAATATTCAACGGCCAATAGTGTTAATGTCTGACCTGTCTCACTGAGAATCATTACAATTGTATTTAAAATAAGACAAATAACCATACCCCATCACCCTTTACTTTTCTTCCATTGATGTAATGGATGAGTATACTCAAATATTTGTTTAATAGAAACACACCTTATATCATCACATGAAATGCTTGTTTGGTGCTGGTGGGATGTCACTATTTGGATAGTGAGCATCTATGCTACACACCCTGCAGTTTAAACACCAGGCAGATCGCTGGTTGCCAAACCAAACTATGCCGTACCTCTTATTGAAATCATTGCTTACTTGCCTCTGTTGGAGAATGTAATGTTAAATAAATGCTTCATGTTTGCTTCATGTTTGCTTCAGGGTCGCTGGGGGAAAGTGCACAAAGGGAGGTGGCACGGTGAAGTGGCCATCCGGCTCCTCGAGATTGACGGCAACAACCAGGACCATCTGAAACTGTTCAAGAAGGAGGTGATGAACTACAGGCAGACCAGGCACGAGAATGTGGTGTTGTTTATGGGCGCATGCATGGCCCCACCCCACCTGGCTATTATCACAAGGTAATGTATAATAAAAGGGATTAATCATTCTATAATAGATTCAAATATAACATGTTGATTCTTGTTATAACATATTATATATTCCAGTTTCTGCAAAGGGAGAACACTGTATTCTGTCGTGAGAGACACTAAAATCACACTTGACATCAATAAAACAAGACAAATCGCTCAGGAGATCGTAAAGGTAACATCATTATGAAGGTTGTAAAGTGTTCATTAAATACTACAGTCTGCATTAGGTTTTATACATGTCTTTGGATGAACTACTGAAGATTTAAAGTATAAAGACACTATTATAACGTGTTAACAAGCCCCACCCTAATTAAATGATTTCTCTTGGTGCCATATAAAAAATAAAAAATAACCTAAAATTCAGGGAGGGGGGTTGGGGGTAAGAGTGCGCCCCTAGTATAATGGTAGTGCATTTTCTTCTTTCAGAACTGACTACAGCAAAGTCAGCTTCCAGAGGATTCAATGCCTTCTTTGGTATTTCAAAGTCTAGTCTCCCTATTTATGTAACTTAACAAACAATTTGATGTTTTGCAGACCATTTGTGTTTTGTTTGTGCAAATTGGCCACTGCATGAATGAACTATCCAGGGTTATCTTGACTTACTCAGCCCTTATTCAAACACACATTATATGATGTAAACAGCATTAATGCTCATTGGGGATGTGCTAATATAATCAATAGCTTGGTGACAACAAGAAATTAAATTAACTTTACACAAACTGCAGTTATTTGTTGTCCACTAGTTTTAATTGTCAATTACTCTTGAAATGTTACAAATGTAGCTTTTTTTAAAAATATTTCCTTCCATTCATAATTGCACAAACAACTGCAATCCTTCCTTTGTGGATTGTTTACACGCACCTCACTAATGTGCTAATTTTAGACCATGCAGCCTTGATCAATCTGATAGTAGTTGCTAAATGCTTGCATAGATTCAGCATCTGAAGAAACACAAAGATCTCACTCTCTTTAAAATCTGCTGAAGCTGCAGTGTTTACTGTAAATTATTCTTCTTTCCAGGGAATGGGCTATCTCCACGCTAAAGGGATTGTTCACAAAGATCTAAAATCAAAGAATGTTTTTCATGACACCAACAAAGTGGTGATCACAGACTTTGGGCTGTTTGGCATCTCTGGAGTTGTTCAGGAGGGCAGGTGAGAAAGAATTACACCTTGTTAAAGATGGGGATTACAGTTGTATTATTAACTTTAAACTAATGCCACCTTCATCTTTTGGCATAAATATAAACCTTTACCACTATGATTGAAGGTTCCCCAAATGTTTCATATTCTCTTATCATTGTATCTTTCCAGGCGTGAGAACAAACTCAAACTTCCACATGGGTGGATTTGCTATCTGGCTCCTGAAATTGTGCGCAGAATGAGCCCAGGTAACAACGAGGACCGACTTCCCTTCTCTTGTGCAGCAGACGTTTATGCCTTTGGGTAAGAATTCAATTAATCAGCCATACACATGGCAGCAAGTCAATGCATGCAGACATATTCAAGACAAACATACTGAAGTAAAAACATAAACTGAGAATTTACTGAAAGTGAAATTGAATGTGGCATGGATCTAAGTGCAGACAAGACAGTATTTCAGAAAACTGCAGTGAGCACCACTTGTGTGGGCTAAAATGTCATGGTGATGCTAGAGGTCAGAGAAGAATGGCCACACTGTCTCAATGCACAAAAGCATAAAACATAAAACCCTGAAGCTGATGGGCTATAGCAGCAGAAGACCACACTGGTGGCCACTCTAGAGTAGATAGATATAGGATCACTAATTAAGTGGCCAGTGTGTGTAGATTAGACTAGTATTGTTATATAAAAATGTACAATGTGTCCCCGAACTGTTCTGTCTTTTCATAAAGGACTATATGGTATGAACTGCAAGCAAGGGACTGGCCAATCACCAACCAGCCAGTAGAAGCCACTATCTGGCAGGTGGGCAGCGGCGAGGGCATAAAGAAGGTCTTGGCAGAGATTAGCCTTGGCAAAGAAGTGAATGTAAGTCGTGAAGTTTGTAAGATAAAACTTTCCAAACTTCACAAGGTGAAAATTAATCAGATTCAATTACTTTTAAATATATATTATACACACACTTTTTCCACCAACACAGGAGATCCTGTCTGCCTGCTGGGCTTATGACCTGAGGGAGAGACCGACCTTCACTCAGCTGGCAGACATGTTGGAGAAGCTGCCCAAACTCAACCGCAGACTGTCCCACCCTGGACACTTCTGGAAGTCTGCAGAGTATGTATCAGCGCGACTAATCAAAAGAAGGGATCCTTTGATGTACTTTAAAAAATAAGGCCAGTGTTAACATAATTTAAATATAGATTTTATTTACAGATGTTTATATTTTTGACATATATTGTTAATTATATGTATTTGAGAGGTTTACACTAAAGTAATATTTACAGTTGAAAGAGGCCAGTACATTTTTCAAGAGGATCTATAGTTACAGATTATAACAGGAATTATCTTAGAGTTTGGTATTGACAAGGTTGTACATAAAAAAACAACTAATTAATCACAAAGGAACAACAGTTCAATCCTGCTGATGTAAATAACACAAAGAGAATTATAGTTGTTATGATTGATGTGTTTGTCTGCATTTAATATTGTGCTGCTTTTCAGATGCCTAACTTTTCTTCTTAAGCTAACCACCTAACCCCTTTGCTTTCTACTATTTGTTTCCCTCCCTCCCCAGGTTGTAGCGGCCCCTCTGTGAAAACAAAAAACTAAGCAATGCAAAACAAAGCCTGGGTCTGCCTTGCATGCTCCTGAATCCTTAACTCTTACGGGATCGTTCAAAAGCATTGCCTCTGCCTGAAACAGACACTGCTTCCACTAACCCACAGTCTGATCTTCCACGTCTAACTGCTGAGTTTCTCGTTGGCGGATGTCTCTTCTCTCTTTTTGCCTTTTTGTTGATTTTATTTCTATAAAGTTTAGGGATTGACTGACTCCAGCGCCATTGGTCTGTACCTGCTGACACACCCTCTCAATCTGCTGCTCTTGCCCGAACCGTAACACAATGCTGGGGTTAAAAAAAAACAAAAAAGGATCTTCGTATTAAGTGGACCACCATTCATGTTTTGTCTTGTGTTTTGACACGATATGCACTTTGTCAAAATGATCAGAGTTGTGTTATTATGGTTTTAAATAGTCATGTTTGCAGTGTTTTTATTTCAATAACTGTCTTTTGGAATAATTTAGACAGTACGAAATGCGTGTGTCATCCTCTCAAAGGTAGCATCTGGTATAGTCACACTTGATTGGTTGTATTGTATAAGTGCACATATACTGACAATGTATGCGATCCAATGAAAATTCAATTGTGGCAATCCACTCGAACCATAAAAATGCTGGCTGTTACAGAATAAGTACCTAAATCGTTATCATCTATAAAGTGCACCTTATAAAAAATATTCATTATGAGTGCAGTAAAAGATCAATCAGGATGGTGGCGCTAAAGTGTCCTATCTCTTCCTTAAACGTTACCTCTAGTGCACATTCGTGATTGCTGGGTTCACTGGGGCGTGCTTGTGTATTTACTGTATTTGTTGTGAGTTTGAGTGCACATGTGGCTGTTGTCGGTGTGAGTTCTGTGTGAGACTGCAGTCAATGTTATGTAAATACCTTGTTTATGTACATCCAAGGGACATGCTCCTTATTGTAATATTTGTACAAACATTTTATACGTAATCTACATCATGACATTTTGAATAGGTACTGCTATGGCTATTAAAGATGTATATATATTTATATTTTTCCATGTACAAAAAACTGTAAAAAGGCTGTACATTTTTTTAGAATGAGCCAATACATGTTTTTTATGTTATGTAAAAATTCATATTTTTGTATTGCATGTGATTACCATTCTGTATATGGTTTCTGTTTTCATCCACGGAGGACAATAAAAGGAGGCTTGTCATGTCAAAATAAAATATTATGCATTTCATTTAAAAATACTACACTGTTTACTGGAGGAACAGTGACAGTGTGGTTAGGTTGTGGGTTTGATCTCAGGCTGGCCCACATACCATATCTCTGAGTGGCATTTGTGGCTTTTCCCTCCATACAATGATATGCAGGTGTTGGGAGAACTGTTTAATCTAAATTGCCTTTAGTGGAAGAATGTGAGTGTGAGTATTACCCACCTGAGACCCATAGTTGCTAGAATAGGCTCCAGTCACATGCAACACCTACGAGGGAATAATATAATTGCATTTACTGTACGGTTGCAATTGCCTTTTGATAAGATATAAGATTAACATATAAATCCAATGCCTTGGTTTGTCTCTAGGTGGCACAAGCACCCAATGTACAACAATTTCTGCCAATACGGAATAATGCTCTATGCTAAACCGCTCCAACTGTTCAAAAATATGAGTAATCTTGCATATTTAAGCAGATCAAAGATTAATTCCAAAATTAGTTATTTAGAAAAAAATATATATTTTATCAAATTTATCACTATCAAAGTAACATTGCCCAAAAGGCAAATTAGTGGAATAAAAAGTGTCAGTGTGTGAAATGTTATTATTTGTACTGGCTTTCCATCAGTATTTTAATTAAATGGATTGACTTACTGGTTGTGATCCAGCAGTGGAGGCATGAGCCTGTGCCGTGGCTGCTGTGGCAATGCAACCACAAAACCCAGAAATTTCACAGTGCTACTCATTAACCCTATGTGTTTTCTGTTTGTATGTTAATCATTATTGTGACATTCATTACAAAATATATGGTTCAAAATGAAAAGTAATGTTTGAACTGTGGCTTCCTGTTTTATGTGACAGGTGCAGAAAAGGGTACGGGACTTTTCAAATTAAGTCATCGGCTAACATTAAACATTCTTACTTCCCTTTTACATAAACTTGATATTCTGTTTTTAGTTGAGATAATCTATCTTTATTGAAGTTCTGTCATGCCTGGTTAGCCAACAACATTTTATCTATGGGTACTATCAATTACTTCTGTTATATTTTATATCAATGATCCTCTCTACCCTAAGATTAAATAGCCTTTTCTCAAAACGAAATTCTCCTTTTAAACCAATAGTAGTTTTTATATGTGATCAAAAAATAGAACAATATATATTTGTTTCTTTACTTACCTCTTGTGGCCGGAGTTAGTATTTCACCAATTTTACTGGAAAAAATCCTGGGTCCAGATTTGAACTGATCTAGCCCAAAAAGTAGCCAATTCTTTCTTGGACAATTTTTTTCTTTTTCATTCACAATCTGACCCCAAATGTTTGAGTTATTTTGCTAATACACAAACTACCAAGCAATGCCAAAAATATAATAACCCCTGTTCAGCATCAGCAGCCAATGGAATGGATAACATAAATAAAACACATTCTAAATGCTTGATTGATAGAACTGTGCAATAGTTTTAACTGTATGCGTATGAATGGCCGATCCAATATAAAAGCATACATTTAAGAATATTACCCCATGCAATATGCTAAAAGACAATTTACATGATGTTATATTTAAACTATGCATGGTTAATTAATTGATGTGGAAGAGTTTACAGTAAATTTGTTGATCACTGTGAACTGACAGAGCGTGGAACTATTTAAAAAAACAGCCAGATGTCTGTGTGGCCCGCAAATGGTGTCAAAGACCACTTCCTTTTTGCTATTATTGTTCAAATAGAGAAGTAAGAACTGACAGATGAGTGGATGTAGGTGGATCTGGTCATTAAGGCTTACTTCTTTCACATTTGTCTCTCATCTTCAAGCAGCAGGTCACAGTGTGGAAGAGTTATCACAAAAGTAAGTGGTCACCCTTTGATAATATGTTTTAGTATATACCCGTCTGTACAATATGTTATTAGAAATTATTCATATTATTAATACACAAACATAAGTTATAATAATAATACTAATTGTTTTAGAGAATTTGAAATTGGCAGAATTTGATAAGAATTCTAGCAAAATGAAAAAATGTATTTTAATGAATTAATCTTATTTAGCCAGGTAAGTATTTACAATGATGGCCTGAGGTAGAATGAGGGCAGATACATTTAATGGAAATGTTATTATTTAAATTCAGTAAAAATAATAATAATAATAAATCTTGCTTCTCATGGAGTATGAATCGCCTTATGGTTGTTTGTCTATGGCAAAAATATTTGTGTTATTTTGACCTACTGGTAATTAGTTTGATTCTGGTGCCCGGTTTTATTTTGACCATATTCTTATTCCTACTAGTATTTTTCTAAATTAATTTACAAAAATCAAAAATGTACTTTAAAATATGTCAAAACACTATCCTTAGACTATTTATTTTAATCATTAAACTATATTTAACCTGCATCACGCTGCTGGGTCCCAAACCAAAGGGAAATACCAATGAACCTATGCCTACATGTTATGACTAACATACTGTTAACTTTACTTCATTTCTCTTTGTCAGGCTGCTGGCATATACCATTGAGTATGTATTTTGTGTCTGATTGATGTAAAATGAGTCTCTGTATTTCCAGAAACCATGAAAAAGACCAGCATTCACCTTTTGTACTGCTTTTACTTCCTGGTTTGGGACATCAACGTGATCAATGGAATCTCTCAGCCACAGACTACATCCCATCCCAATACTGATGCATTGTCCAATGACACTCAAACCAACAGCACTCATGCAAACCCTATGCACTCCACACACGTTCCAATGTCCAAAACACCAAATGACAAACCTACTTCAAGTTGGGCATCACTGCCAACTTCAACCCCATATTTCTACAATATTTTGAAGATGGAGCACTTGTTAATGATTACTGGGGGGCTCATCTTAGCCTGTACTGTCCTCCTCTGTTCCACTCTGCTGCTGGCGTGGAAAGTATGCCAACTTAGCAGACGCCTCAAGATGCTGAGCAGCCATTCGGACCTGATGAGCGCCTCTAAATACTGGAAGGAAAGCCCGGAGAAGAAGGAAAACAAGTCCGAGACAGATGCCAACGAGGCCACGGTGTTAATGTCCGACTTGAGTCAGACGTGTGATGCGAGTGGAGATGGTGGCAAGGAATCAAATATGGAAAACAACAAGAAGGAGGAGGAAAAAGTGTGTGAGAATGGAATTGAGCAGAAAGAAAATGGTGCCAAGAATGAGGAACCAAAGGAGACACCTGCAGCTGTTACAGAAAATGCATCAAGTTCTCAAGAGGAGGCCGCTGACTCCCAAACCAGCAAACCCGAGGAAGCCACAACCGCCCAGGACAAGAAGGAAGCAAAAGATGCAGAGTAGTATTATTTGAACCCTTTTCTTTTGAACCCGTACAAAGTTATTTCTCACTTTATTTGACAATTAAGCTTAATACTGTATTATATCATTATTTTCTGATCTTACTGACTTAAAAAGACAAATTTGAGATCTAAGAAAGAGCAGCAAATGACACAGTTATTTTTTGTAGTTTATTTTTATCATTATTATTATTATTGTTTTAATATGTATTAGATGCATGCCACACCTTGTAAGTTGTTTTTCTTATGTGTGAAGATCATATGAGTTTGTTTGAGTTTGTAGAATACTTCCGTAGTACACTGCATGTTGTGTATTGATAAATTACTTTTCTAATCTCTTTTATTATTGGTAAACAAATGAAAGACACCTTTTAATTAAGTTCATTTTTCCTTTCAAATATTGCTAAACTATTTGATTTTTGTATTGCAATTTTCCATCAGTTTATAATAAAAAAATCGAATAAATCAAATCTTCAACTGTAAGACCCAAAATTAATTTCATTTCTTACATTTCATCAGTTATTTTCCTTAGCCTTTTGTGACTGTTAGTGTTTCATTGTGTTCAATGAACAGAGAGTGAAATGCAGCTGATTAGCAACCAGGAAGTGCGGCTCTTCTGGGCACAGCCACTCGAATCTGAAAGAGCGCTCCCTTTCAGCAGTCAGAGCAGACAAATGGACACAAAATCCTTTTCATGACACTAGTATAGAGTTGTTTCCGCTGCCTTGTGCAGATTTTGTAGAGTGCTATACCTGTGACGTCATGATGGATTTGCACCTTTCACTCCCAGGCAGACATTTCCACTATAAAACCTGCCTGAGTGAAAAGGCACAAGTACGTAGTAGTCTTTAATGCATTTCCAGTAACCCATTCCCACATATGTGATATCTTCATTTTCATTGGCAGAGTTTAGTAGGGATGGGATATGGTCTCTACTAGGCACTGAAAATACAATAAAGGCATGTAATAGGCCATTCTAATACAGTACTAATACAGTTCTATGCCATTGCAAGATAGTGTCAAACATACTAACTCAAGTCACATAAGAAAGAAATGAATACACAGGGGATCATTTACCATTGTGGGATAAATGAAGGACTTTTTGTTTAATAGATATAGCATTTACTCCTGAATTAGGGGTTTCCTGGGTTTAGTCCATATGGCCACTATATTTTTAGCAGTGCCTTCCTCAGGCTTACTGTGAGCAAGAAGTGAAAGCAGACTACAGAACGGGGCGAGAAATAACAAATGCTTTAGAAAAAGAGCTACTGTGATTATTTCCATGACAAATACCTCACACAATAACTCTCTTAGGGATACACAATTCAGTTTGAAGCTTTATCAGAGAGCCATCAGTTTTAGCAGTGGGCTGTCCTGTATAGCTGAAGTTAATCATATGAGGTAGAATTCATACAGCATTGCAGTGTGGAGCTGAGCATTGCTTGTATTAATGATGACAGGCAGGAAGCTGCAGTGGAGAGCCCTGAGTAATAAATCTCAGAGCATCTGCGAGAGACTCTGAATTTGCACCAAGAATACAATGCAAAAAAACTGTAGTGGTAGTAGTTGAGAGAAAAAGTCACATTTTGCTTAAGAGTTAGTTGAGGATTAGTTATGCATTAGTGACCAGTTTTAATCATTTACAAAGCATTCTATAAGCTTTGAGTTGGACTGTTGTTAATGTTTAATTTCCAAGTTATAACCTTATATCTATTTTAATTAAGTATCTTTAATAAACATTTAATTATTGTTATTTACATATGTATTAATGCTTTATTACTTACTAGCGTGTGCTGTAAATAACTGAACATGAAGTGTACCCTTTTTAAATCAAATATACGTTTTGTTGATTATAATACATCTGATGTGTGTGTGTAAGTTGTTGATGTTTTGAATGTATTTGTATTGTGGTCCGGTAAGTCTGCCTCTTGCAGTTGGGCAATGGAATGGCAAATGCAGGACACTCTCTAACTTAAGCACAATGGTAAAACTCTAAGTATGTATCTCACTTCTAATCAGTTCATTCTAATCAAAGCTCCCCATTACTTCAAACGCAGGGGTGTACTCTTTCCAGTTCTATAGCCAAGGGACCCCCTCCTTATACGCCCCCCTCCCATCACCCCACCCATCCCTGCCTGCACTTGCACTGCACAGTAGAGTAAATTCACATCCTGCAGTGTCTCATCACACCAGTCCAAAAAACACCCACATTCTATACAGACACTATCAGCACTCATCCACTCTTTCAAAAGGAAGCCAAGGAAAGCCAAACAAGGACTCTCCTGAAAGCCGTCCCGGAACTGGGGTCAGAATCTATACAGAGGAGAAAATCCACCTTCAGCAAAGCGGCTGCAGCTGTTTTGGAGGGAGCGGGCCGGTAAGCAAAAAGGAGGCAGAGAAAAGGGACTGGAATGATAAGATGAGAAGGTGAGTTGGAATTTCAAATGCTTTCTTTAAATAGAAGGGGGAAAAAAACACACTTATCCTTAGTGTACCACACCCCGGCTCCATTTACGGTAAAGTACTGCAGTATCAGCAGTGTGGCGCTCCCGGCTGTGTGTGTCTTTGCTCTGCTTTTAAAGCAGCTGATGCATTAGTTCTCTGTGGAGTCATTAATAAAACCCATCTATTGAGCTAGTTCTCCTCCTCTGAGGGCACGGGACTAAGTGCACTGACAACCACTGACGATTGAACACGCAAACTCATGTCAGGCAAAATGACTACAGGGATTTCTCATTCTGTAAGATGAATGATTTTTTTGGTGAACAGACCAGAGAAATATTTCCTACGAATCAAACTAGATCCATAATACGAGTATGTTCTTTTTCCACTGATGGCTCGCACAATTATTCTAAAAGTCAATTGAGCGTTAGATTTAAATGTGTATGCTCGCTGTTTGGGAAAGTGCTTGAGAACAAAAGCCTGGCAAGGACGTTATTAAAAAGGCCACTGGTTTCTGTCAGCAATGCCTCTGCAAACCTCATAGAGAAAGCCAATATTTGTACTATACTCATTCTCACTGCCAAGCTCCTGTTTCCTTAGTGAACTTTGCTGGTGAAGAAGATGTCTATCTGTGTATGACAAACTCTAATATCTCTTTTGCAGGAATGTGCTGCTGAAGCTCTCCCCTAATGAGGCCCTTCTGGAATTGCTTCTGCTGCTGTTGTTGCTGGGCTTGCGCGTCCTAGCCGTTTGTCCCTCCATGTGCACTTGCAGCCGTAGTCACCGGGAAGTAGACTGCTCCTGGAGAGGACTGAGACTACTTCCCGATGGTCTGCAGTACAACCTCCGCACCCTCAACTTGTCCCACAACCGTTTTCACAGCCTGGACATCCAACTCGCACCCTACACACATCTGCGGGTCCTTGATTTGTCTTACAACCGATTGACTCACTTACCTGCGGGTCTTCCACGCTCACTCTGGCAGCTTTATGCTTCTTATAACCGTGTTCAGCTTCTGGATAAGAATGACACAGCGTACCAGTGGAACCTGCAAGTCCTTGATCTCTCCTACAACAAGCTGGAACGGGCAGTATTCATAAACAATACCTTGATCAATCTTCGTACTCTCAACTTAAGCCATAACAACTTCTGGACCATGCCTACCAACATGCCAGCTGAAGTGGACACCATTGACCTAGCCCACAATTTGCTTACCAAGGTCTTACCGGGCTCTTTGGACAGACTGCCGAGGCTTACTCACTTTTACCTGCATGCTAACCGCTTCACCACAATGCCTTACGGGGTGCTGGACAAGCTGACCACTCTTCGAATCATCCATCTGGGAGGCAACCCTTGGGCCTGCCATGTTACTGATGAAATTTTGTACATTGTAAATTGGGCTCAGCATACTTCGGCGCGTGTCCTTGGTTGCCCTTGCCATACCCAGCCGGTTTGTGGAGGTGGGCGTACTGCCAGAACCGGAAGTTGGCATTTTGGTTCTTACGATCTACCGCCCCTTGCAGCTAGCGCCCAAGGTCACAACTCCATGACTCCTGGTGTAAGCGCTACTGGAAGATGGTATTTGCCCTTTACTGCCATGGAGACCCCTTATACAACACCTGTTCATATCCCTACCTTTTCTAACAATAACAAACAAACCCACCAGACTATAGAGGACTATTCAGCCACTGATCTCATGCTGCACAGTGATTCATATTTTCACATGACCGAGACTTCCTCCATTTCTGATACAAGCTTGATCACAGATAGGGTTGATGTGACACTAGCCAAAAACACATTTTCTACAACCGAAAGCCCATCCACCCACACGAAGAAGCAAACCACCACGCTACGCACCAGAAGTGTGAGGAGGCAAAATCAGCCTGGTCCTGGAGGTATCAGCAACACCAGCTCAGCACTGACCGTTAGCTCCTGGCTCCTCAACAGTCTGGGGCTCCTGTCACTCATCCTGCAACAAGGGCTTTGAGACAGCAGTGAATGCCAGTGTAAAGACAAGGAGGACAAATAAACAGAGCAAAGCACATGCATGCATTTTTTACATTTGGAAAAGAGTTATTTGTGCTGCTCTGCCTCGATCACCATGGGTACACATGGAACACTAGTATACATGGAACACTAGTATACATGGAACACTAGTATACATGGAACACTAGTACACATGGAACACCAGTATACATGGAACACTAGTACACATGGAACACCAGTATACATGGAATACTAGTATACATGGAACACTAGTACACATGGAACACTAGTATACATGGAACACTAGTACACATGGAATACTAGTACACATGGAACACTAGTACACATGGAATACTAGTACACATGGAACACTAGTATACATGGAACACTAGTATACATGGAACACTACAATTTTTTTCAAAATGTTTACTGCTGCAACCTTTTATTGCTATTTCACGCCTTTTTTTAAAATGTCAATGTTAAAAATGGGTTCTGTGAATAGAAATTGACTGGATTCAGACACTTACACTTACACTACGCTTGAGCCTAATCGCAAATGAACATTAAAGCACAAAATAAGTTAAAGGGACCCTATTATGTTAACACAACATTTCCCATATTATAATGTTATGTCCTGGTTAATAACATACCCACTGTTGTGTTTTGTAACTACATATACATAGGTGAAGAAAACCCTGGCTTCTCCAGGAAGCACTAATAGAAGCTAACAGTTGTGTGGCTGCTTTTTCAGCAGAGAAAAAAAGGCAGCTAACCGCAAGAAGACATTTTCAATATTGTTTTTTTTTATTATAAAAAATCTATTGCAAAATTAAAATTGTCTAAAATGATTCCAAAAACGATTGTAAACAGGCACAGAATGCGGTCCCTTTAACTGACTATATGAGAGATCATGCAGCTAAATGTCATTTGATTATTACAGCTGATTAATGAGGCATGGCATAGACTTAGTGGCATGTGATTTTGCAGACAAACCTTATTTTTGCACATTTTACAGTGTTGACTAACAAAGGTTGTTATAATTGTACGCTCCTGTCATTTTGTGCCTAACACTTAGACTATTATTCTTAAATATAAAGCACAGAGCTGGTGGAAAACGAACTGGTGCTAAACCTGTGCTACCTAAACCTTTGCCATGATTTAAAGTATTTTCTAAACAGGAAGAAATCAACGTACATTTATAGAGCAGCATGATAGGGGTAAAGAGGCAGACATACTGTGACAAAGTTGCATCACTTTCTTCCACAAACTCCAAGAGTGCTTAGCCGCTTATGCATTTAGATCACATCTCAGACTAAAGTGTCCTTCATGATTCAGTGACGCTGGAGAAAATGATCTGCATGGTGATTGAACGTCCCAGGAATGCTAACCTACCGTTATACTGGCACATGACATTAAAGCACACTCTCTCAGCCTATTTATATGAAAGGTTAAAATATTCAAATGTTGATGTCATTGAGCTTAGACTGCAGCACCAGCCCACACACGTTTCTATCAAAGTGGTCTCATGAGTGTGATAGCAAGAGGGACCCGTGAATAACCACAATTTATATGCTATACATAACTGAATGTAGTGTATAGCTGTTTTCTTTTTCTCCTGAATTATTTCTGATGTTATTAAAACTTTAAAATCTATAAAACAAGTGTCTGTCGTATTAAGCAAATTTAGTACTAAGTGTAATATAATAGAATTTATTTACATTTATTATGATATGGCTTTGTGGCTCAATGATCAGAGCATTTACCCTTGAACTAGATGATTTGAGTACAGGTCTGAGGACAATACAGATACCATAGCAGTATTTGGTCAATGTATTTGTAGCTATTATTAATATATGTAGTTTACTAATGTTTTGTTGCAATGTGGCCTGAAAGATTCTCAAAATATTTACAATGACAAGTGGTGTAGGTCTACTCTCGAACATCATTTTTCAGCAGCACATTAGTGACAATAAAATCCGCACTCCTGAGTGTGGCACGATGAAGTGAGAACCCATCAAACAGGTGACCAAGTCGTTCAGTGTGGAAGTGTGATATGAAGCTACTGTCACCAGCCACTGTGAAAATAAAGTGTAAAAACGAGGCCAGACAAAACACTCATATACTAACTGAACAGCTTTACTTTGACTAGAAATGAATTTGTTCTCTGCAATCAAATATTTAGGTTGGTGGCCAGTTAAGGGTTAAGATAGTTCCACTGTTTTTCAAGTAATTGCGACATTGTTAGCTGCAACTGCAAATGTCCTTAGTTTGTTTGAAGCGCCGGGGACAAAATGACTTTTAGTTTATTTATAGGAAAGAGAGGTCAAAACTAAAAGGAACCTGTGGATCAGTGTTCTAGTTATTTTTAATGCATGCACAGATTTAGCAAGCATTTCTATATGTGTCTTGTTCAATGCATTTGTCCCAAGTACAAATGAGCGTTTTGATGACATTTGTTGTATGACACATTACTAATGCTATTGTTGCACCATATTGGTTTGTCTTTGATGTATTTTTAACACTGACATCAGTGTGTGAATCATTCATTGTTTGCTTTAGAGTTTATGCTCTGCTAAAGTAGGCCTTGTTCTGTACACAACACAATACACTCACTGGCCACTTTATTAGGTAGATCTATTCACCTGCTTGTTCGCTCAACTAGCTAATCAGCCATCACTTTGCATCAAGCCAATGGAAATGAGCTACAGTTTTTACTATTTGATGTATATACAAGTGCATGTACAATATCAAGTGAGCAACGTTTCTGTGGCCTTGTTGGTGCCAGAGGTCAGAGAAAATTAGACTAAGCTGCTAACCACTCATTACATTAAGGTCAGCAGATCTCTGGATTCACATAACAACAAAATGTGAGGTCTACTTAATAAAGTGACCGTACTTCTCTCTCATTCTTTTCCTTTTAGTTTTAGAACTTTAGAAACATCTTGTGAGTGCTGTACTGTATAGGTTCCAGTGTGCCCGGACTGCGAGCCAATTATTTTCTTTGTGGAAGAACACAAAGTAATGTCAGATATCTGTTCTGGCTCTCTAATAACTGACAAGGTGTAGAAGGCTAGCATCATTTACTGCTGCCACGCTTCCACTCTCTTCATTTCTCCCAGGCTTGTTTGGCCTTTTTTTAAACTCACCCTGAGTTCAGTCTTTTGTACCCGGAGACCTCACTGTCCTCTGCGTTGCTATTTTATTCATGTTGTCGTTTTTAGAAGCAGGAGTATGGTGACACTCACTGACATTATAGCTCAAATGTTTTTTTTAAATCACACGCTTTCTCCTAGTGCTGCCATTTTATACATCTTTGTGTGTGTATATGTTGTTGAAAAAGTCAATTTTCTCTCCCTGTTTTTGAAGAGAGCTGCTGTGTTTTTGAAGAAAGCTGGCTTCCAACCAAACCATAATAGGTTCTAGGAGGTGCTTTGAAACTGAGCCTCTTTCCCTCACACTGTATAGAGAGATAACAGCCTGGCATATTAGCCATTGCCCTTACAGAACCCCATAGAAGCTGTGTGGTCTTTTCTTTCACTAGCACAGCTCATGTAGTGTCAGTGCATAGTGAGCAAGTATAGACTTACACTACCTCATTTTGGTGCCTTTTAATCTTCAAATGACATACACATGCTCCTCACAGCACTTCCTTATATGATTACATGTGCTTTAAGTGCCCTCTTGTGGCTGTGGGACAGAAGTGAATTCAAAGACCAATATACACCAAAGTCCTTGATATGGGGAGACATTTTGAGTTATAGTAAAGTTAGCATCTAGCAGCATCACTTAAAATCAAATATTTTGCATCCCAACATGGTGGATCAATGCCATTTCCCTTAAATACAGAGAGGAGAAATGTATGCCCAGGCAAATATAACTTCTGTAATCTAATATATCCGCTATAAAGCACCATTTTCATCCATAAGTGCATGTGAGAGAGTTTGAGAACAATCTCTGTTGTTTAGAAATGAAACATTTGGCTCTACTGAACTGCTCGAGGGCTTTTGAAATCAATACAAAAGTTTTACAGGAGTCAAAATGAGGCTTAGTGTAATTTTATCAAGCAAAGGCAATTAGAAGAAAAGACTGCCTCTAAGGCCTGGAACTGAGCTGAGAAAAGGTCATGACTTTATATTATAATATATCTTCTTACTTACCCTGCATACAGGGTACGCTGCATACAGTATGCTTAAAAATCTATGAACAAAATTTAAATCCAGCATTGGTGTCAGTAAGCCCAGCACAGTAATCCTAAAATATAATTTGTTCATATTTTTTCAATTAACAAAATTGGCTGGGCTCATAAAATTAGAATATTGCATGCAAGTATGTTGTCACATAAAAAGCATTCACACTGGATGGATACTTTGGCAGGTTAAAAAAGGCTGGGAATTACCTACAATACAGTATGTATATAGTGTAAAACAGTATATGAGTCCCAAAATTGGACAAATGTGAGCGCCAATTTATTTCTCAAATTGTGTAGGGCTATTACTTTACCATTGATCATTGTGAGCACACATGTGCAAGCTCCTGGAAACTGACAAAACTACTGTGTCATCAAAAACAGACCACATGCTGTGCCAAGGCTGAGCACCTTGTGGCACACACGGTAAATCTTTCTCGTATGTGATCAAATTTAATGTTATAACGCTAACTGTTAGAACCATGTATTGGTCTTTTGTAATCAATGCAAGAAGTCCACTACAGCCTCTTTTAAAAATGGATGCTCTGAGCCTGCACATTATCAATCGTCAGATTTGGACTGGTATCCAACCGACGAACGTATGGATGCTCCAATGTTGCAGATAAAGTTCATCTGATAAAGCTAATCTGCATTGACAGCTTGGGTCTTTGCGCTAAGGCTTGATATCTGTTTGTGCCAAGAGCAATGTGGCCACTGATCAGCTGAAAAGTGAATGTGTTAAAAAAATAACAAGACATATATAGAGGAGCAGTCCCAGGACTGATGAGACAGGCAGAATTCATCCCTGCAGCGGCGCGGGGGGAAGCCAGGGATACGCTATCTCTAGCTCTTGTCTCAATGGCACAAGACAAGGCAAGGTCAATGTTAAGGTCATAGGAAGCGCTTGGCAACTGAGAGAATGCATTGTGGCAGCCAGTTAGGGAAAAATAGAGTAAGGAACGGGTGAGAAAGAACAGAAGATTGGAAAAAAACTAAGAATGTGCCGGAAGACTAGAAGCACCACTTAGTCGGCGCGTCCGGAGAGGCCGTATGTATTGTAGCCTCTGGAAGATTTAATCAAAACAACAAGAATGTGATATAGTGAACTGCACAGGTCTTTGTTCATGTCTTAGAAAATATTTTTGTGGTAGATTAACTCACAGATCAAATTGTGCCCACCCAACCCCTTCCCCCAAAAGCTTTTCTCATTCTTCTATCACAAGTAAGATGAATGGTATGACACACAAGATATGAACTATATTTTGGACAGTAAGGCTGCACAATTGTCTAAAGAGTGGTTGATTTTAGTACATTTTGTGTGCATAATGAACAAGCCATGAGTTGAACAAGCTTTGACAAATGTGTTTGACCAGTCTTTTTAGTTCTCAAAAATGTCATAGCACTTTATGTGAATATCTTTCTTGTGACTGGTTATGGGGCAGGTGACAGGACGGTGCTTTTACGCCAGTTTGAAACACACAGCTCTATAGGCCTGTCTCTCCAGAGTGCGACAAAAACAGCAGCCAGAACATTCCCGGGGAGCAGCGGGGGCACGAGCCTATCTCCCAGCCCAGTGGAGCAGGTAAATGATGTCGTCATATACTTTTGTCAGAGCGCTATTGGGGCTAAGAGGGACCTGCATGCAAATGGTCTTTAACAGGGAGCTCAAAAACAGGTTTGGGAAAAAGGATGAACCAGGGTTTGTCTCAGAGGAGTACATTCAGTAAGTAAACAGAAGTGGAATGAGCTACAACAAGATACTTTTCATTTTCAGCTTTACTCAAGTATTCTTCTTTTTCCAATGTAGGCGCGTCTCACAACCAGATTATTAATTACCAATTAACAGTTTATATAGTTTGGTTAAAAGCATACTCTCAAGTATTTTAGCTTGGTGGCAAAGTGGGTTGCCTCTTTTATCTGCATTTTATTTCACTTCCAAATCATTGATTGAACCTAATTCACTTATTTTCTTCAGGGGTGACTGAGCTCTTAGGTGGGGTACGCACAAATACCATTTTAGTAGCAGGGCTGAAACTTAAAGATGCCCACTGAAAGAATACAGTACAATTCACTCATTCAAACAGTAGAAGCCACCAATAACGTGTACCGTACCTTGATACAATCCACTGAAACACATAAAGAACTCAAATTCATGTGTTCACCAGCTTAGGGATCGAACCCACCACCTCCATGTTAACATACACCTCTATTTTAATTATACTTGGCAATACAGTTTTGAACAGTGCTTCTACAGATTTTATATTTCTTCCATTTCTACAGTTGGAAATTTTACAATCACAATGTTGGAATATTAGAACAGGCCTTTTCCACCTGTTAACATTAGTGCATCGCCTCTGGCTCAGCTTAATTAACTCATCTGTTTTTTTACAGACAGCATAATAGGAAACAGACCACTCATCACCTCAACATCTTACCCACTGATGTGCCTTCAAACGCAGTAACAAAGCCCCACATTCCCCCCTCTATCTCACTTATTACAATCAGTCAACAAGCTTTTAACATGAGCACTCGGGGGAAATATACATGAGAGAACAAGCCTTTTATTTATTAAAATCATCCCATCACCTTTCCCGTAATAATGTTATATTGATGTAAGAGAAACTTGCAAAAGGGAAGAGATATGAAAAGAGCAGCAGGTGCAGTTTTGGGGCCTGACTAATTCCTGAAATAGGACTGTCAATTATGCATGTTTTGGCCCGGTTCTTTCCCCGCAGTCTGCTTTATCACCAGCAAAGACGTGGCAGAAGAGAATGAGGACACTAGAGGGAGACAATTTGTTCATATCTACAGGCTTCTCCAAGGAATTTTGAATTTCTGCAGTAATATGGCCATCAGGGAACAACGGCCACTGTGTGATATATAGAAGAGATGATTAAGTCTTCAAATATTGAGAGTCGTGACAGGTGAATGATGGATTCAGCAACTGACAGCATTTAAAATATGTGGTAAAAATAAATAAAAAACTACTACAATTACTACTACTACTACAAATATTGAAAACACTGAGCTTTCAACACACGTATTCCTATTTGAATTTTAAGGGGTCAGAATCTGTGTACTGTATATATTCCCTTTTAGGACGTAAGTTCTGAGGTTTACTTCATGAAATTGCAAATGACTTGAAAGTGTCTAGTTCATCCCATCTCTGGCCTCTGAAGGGTTAAAACACCGAACGTCAGCCTATAGACTATTGTGGCTCTTGTGGAGATAATATGTAGGAAATTGTTGCAGTGAGGGAAAAATGGGGGTTACGTGTGATCCGAGAACAATTTCTCCAAGGTCAAGTAAAGATTCGGAGGGTGTAAAATGATTACTGCAACAGGAAACAGGATGCTTCTTTTTTGCTTCTCAAAACACCAGCATCTCATAACGCTGTCAGTAGACACTTTCTCACTTTCTTTTTCCCCCTTCAGCTCTTTCACACGCTATCAATTTTATTTCTTTTCTCGCTCAATCCCTCCCCAAATCCTCCAGTTTTCATGCAAAGGCCTTGGTTACTTACAAGCTCCTTTCTGCACGCCGAGTTGACTTTCTATTGAGGAGCTAGCTGTTCATCTTTTTTTCTCCTTTGACAGTGAATACATTGCAAAGTTGCATTGATATTGCTTAAATGCCTTCAGAAAATCCCCCGGCTTCTTGTCATTGTTGTAGTATGTTGGCGCATGCATACAGTAGTTGGTAATGTTATTCCTCTTCATTCTAGAGGGGAAAAACACAACTGTCACTGAACCTTAAGTTACCTAAAAGGATAAAGCTTTTTCGACACTTTTATCTAGGAGTGGTGGCTGCACAGATTAGGGGCAGAACAGCGCTCAATTTAAAAATCTATATGTGTCTCTGTCTCACTTAAAGGTACAGCTTTTTAGAAATAGAAAAACAACCACGTCTAGGGTTAGCTAAGAATGACTTGAAAAGATGTAATATTCAGTGAGCAGCGGTTCGGTGGGCAAATATACCTTAGTAATGCCGACAGTCAGAGACTAGTATGTGATAGTAAATGGGCAACATTTGCTCAGAGAACCACTGGTTAGTACATCAAGGTCTGCAGGCTACAGGAGCAAAAGACCACGACTGACACTTTGTTTACGAGGTACAAGCTCTACTTAATAAAGTGGCCGGAGGGATGAAAGAGTCCATCTATACAAGATTATGCTTATGTGGCAAATCTATACATGTTTTATCTTTTAAAGGTGCCTGCCTTCTAAAGATAGTAAGGGGAAAATCAGCATAGGGTGTGTCTGGTTTGTTTGGGGTGCAATTCTGGTTTGCAACCCTTGATCACATATTGTAAAATGTCACACTTGACTTTGCTCTCTCCATGATATAACTCTGGCGAACGGAGGAGCCCATGATAACAATGTTTAAAAGAAAAAGAAAGAATAAGTCGAATCTACACTGTGGAACGCAGGCTGTTTTTATTTGAGCGTAAACACGGCTCACTCCTCATGTGTTAAATCCACTGTGATTTCCACCAGCACACCTTGTGATTGCCTTTAAAGTGTGTCGTTCCTTTAGGCTTCTTCATCAGTTTATAAGCCCCTGCGCTGATCTCTATCTTTTTTACTTTTGGCAAGACGAGCTGAGATGGATGCAGTTTACAGTAATTTTATACGAGTGAACGCACATGCATGACCACCGCTCGCTCAAGAAGAGGATTTTTCTATGCAAATGTGTGTCTTCCTTTAGGGGACCAGGCAAAGATTGCTTCTACAGCTCTAAAGTTTTGCCTCTCAATGCAGAATGTCCCCTAACTAATGACATTGTCTTAGCCACTACTGTCAGAGCTGTCAAAAGTGTTGTTATTTGGGCTTTATCTAAGGCATTGTTTCAGAAACATGCTGCCAAAGTAGATAAGAAAATTCCCTGTAGTTGTGCCCAGAACACTCAGCACGGGCCTTGAAAACTTCACTGAATCTCACTTCTAGTTGCAAAAACATTTTGCAAACACATAAAAAACTAACTGGCCGCTTTATTGGGTAGGCCTACTTGTATTCACCTACTTGTGAGCTCAAATTGCTCATCAATTTATTGTGTCATATCAAGCCAATACAGATCCTGTATGTTCAAGACAGAGGGGATGAAAGAGCTCATCTATGCACAAGATTATGGCTGGTTGTTAATATCATAATCTGCTTTTAATGTTGATCTTTTTCTCAGAACATATAGAACATCCTGCGTGGTCATATTCATGGTTTTCTGACCTGGGGTCACAACAAGGCAGATACAGCTTATCTCAGTGCATTGTACAGAAGGCAGGGCTAGCAGCTCATTACAGGTCAGCTCTACACACAGAGAAAGCTATAATTACTGCATGTATGGATATCTTACAGTATCGATTCTCAAAGGAAAATTCATCTCATAAACCTTTGAAATAAATATTATGGCAAACATGAACAGTTTTATGCACCAGGAGACCTGGCTTATAATATACTGTGTAAGATTCTTCTATGGGTTATATTAACTGAGTCGTAATAATCTTATTGGCTATATATTTAACACTGTACTCAATGGATTTTATGAATTATAATGACTATAATGTTTATATTTATGAGCTCAAGAGCAGCCAAATATCTACTACTCACCATTGAGCCATAACCTAAGTGTAAAAGTAACAGGCAGGTATGTAATGGGTTTCAAAGATGCTATTTTAATTTTGATTTGACAAGGCATTTTGCAAAACATTTCAGCATTCAGCTCAAGGCATCTCTAATTGTTTATTTCCTAAATAACAACACCTGTGAGCAATAGTAATTGAGTTAATTTACGTAATTAACACAGCCAACACAAAGTGCCCCACTTCCTGCTGCTGTCTAGGGCACTATATTTTACTGCGGAGGAAGATTAATTAGCTGTGACTTGTAGCTGTAGTCCAGTACATACTAGATGGGCCCATACACAGAATTGTTTAAACCTTTCTCTCTTTTTTTTGGCATTGTTTATTCCTTGTTTAGACCTTTTTTAATTCTATATTAGATTATTTTATTCCTTGTTTAGTTCTGGTTTAGCCTTGTGACTTTTTTTCCCAATACAAAATATTGTATGTTATGTCTGGCCAGTGTTTTTTAGATATCAGCTCTTATGCTATATATTATATTATACATAACAAAATACTGAGGCACCTCTGTAACCTCAGTGGTGCATACGGCCATGCTTGTAGTCCTGTCATATGTGTGTACTATCGCCGGACCTGGCTGTGTAATACAGTTGAATTTAAAGCAGGTTATTTTAATACAATCAAATGTTTCTAACGGTTAAAAAGGGCAATAATCCACGTTCAACTCTAGTGGCTTATTGCTTAATTAAATGACAAATGGGAGGATTGGTTTGCAGATTGCCTGAATTGACGTCAATTGGATTGGTTAGGTGACAGAGCCAGGCTCCGCCCCCTCTGGGCCAAGGTAGAGCGTGCATCGAGAGGGAGGAGGGAGCAGGGGGCTGAGCTGATCCCACGTGTGACGCTTTCATTCCCGGCTCAGTAATATTCTCATAGCGGGGCTTTGCATATCTCCTGCCGTATCTGTGTGTGTCTGTCACTGTTACTGTAGTCCCAGCCTATAGTTTGGAATAGATATGGAAGGAGACGGGAGTCAAGCCACATCCGGAAGCATAAACGATTCACAACATGACCCGGGGTAAGAATCTTTCTAAATGTGAGCTTAAGGTACGATTTTTTTCATGTTACAACATCTTGGAGAGGACTTCGACTGCCGTGCTGGATTCGTCCCCACAGTACGCACTTATACCGTACACGGGTCTGTTTCAGCTGCAGTTTGAAAGACCTCAGCTTTGTAGCGAGAGTAGCCTCCCCCTTTATGTAGATAGAGCAGTATTACTTAGCGCGAATGTGTTTTCATAGTCTTCCTTTATCCTTTAAGGTCGCTTTTAGAAGTAGTTAGTCGTCAAAATGGCCGAACTGACATCTGGACTCACTTCTGTTGTGTTTTCTCCTTACAGTAAAATGTTTATCGGTGGCCTCAGCTGGCAAACCTCACCAGGTGAGACTGTTATTCTCTTTTACAGCGTACACAGGATTTCTTGTTGTTTCGTCGCTGTGTGACTGGGTGCTCGCGGTAGCTGCTGGCGGTGTATGTGCGAATGTGCACTGTATGGGATATCTCAGTAGTGTGTGCGCGCGTTGTTATTTTTGATCTCCGTCCATCTGAAGTCCTCTATTCGACCCCTATGCGCATCGCGGGCTGTTTTTGAAATACTGTGACAACAGCGTGCCCATATGTTTCTGTCAAATGACCCGACATCTTTTCTCTATCCACAGACAGCCTTAGAGACTATTTTAGTAAATTCGGAGAAATAAGAGAATGTATGGTGATGAGAGACCCCACGACAAAACGCTCAAGGTAAACCCACTACTTTTCCTTGACAGTGCATGCAGCCATATCGCTTACTTTGTCTTGTATTAATCCGGCGTGTGTGTGTGCGCGTTTGTGTGTCCGCGTGTGCCCGTGCGTGCGTGTGCCATTGAGTGTGTGTCCCTGCATGCGTGCGCTCCTGCGTGTGGTTTCACAGCGAGCCAGATAAGCTTAAATGCTCACTGCTGTAAAGCTGCGGCCCAATGCAATTTGACATTGACTTTGTGACTGCACCACAATGTTGGTCTAGTGTCGTCTCATATTCTAACGTGCCGAATAATGTTCAGCAGTGTCGTACGGTCTACTTTTCAAATCTGCCTCAGGACTTTGAGCCTATAATCTGGATTAGAATAAAATGTATCAAGAAACAATATAACTGTAATAAGGTCATAGCAGTGTTTTACCTTCGCTTGTATGGTTTTAAGTGACAAGTAACATTTCACTGTTTGACTGAACTGCGTGACCTTTATCAAAGCTTACTGCAATATTGTCACTTACATTTACAAGCACTGTACCTCTTTTGCTGACATTATTCGGCCATGTCCAAACTGTCTTGTATGGTTTAATTTATATTTCAAAACTGAAATTTCCAAAGTATAAAGTTGTTTTTCTACTGATAATGTAATATGAACTGTTATTATGTCAAGGAGTATGTCATTCTCCAGTTTGCAGTCTAACTCTGTTTTTGTTTTGTGTCTTGCAGAGGATTTGGGTTCGTCACGTTTACAGATGCTGCCAGTGTAGATAAAGTCTTAGCTCAACAACATCACGAATTAGACTCAAAGACGGTAAGTGCATTGTTTTTGTCACTGCCATGTTGTGCTTATATGTGTTTGCCCTGTGTCATAAGGTTGTTGCACTTTGGTGCTAAGGGCTATGTAGGGAAACACCTACGGGTTAAGGGGCTGTTTGGATCAAGGTCACTCATAACAGCTAAACATATGATGGAGCTTTCAACACTAAGCTTAGTAATAAAAAACAACTGGTGAATATCATATGCGTTCACTTTCACTTCTCAGGATGAATGAGAGCGACACGCCCCCCCCTTTTTTTCTGCTGTGGCCACATGTTCGCTGTGCGCATATCTCATGTTGCACTGAAGGACGTGCTGTCTCAGGACTCCTCTGCCTCGCTACTGTACATTTTTGCACAGTTTGCAATCTGATGTACTGGCACTGTTGAGAGAAATGAATTGTTCTAAATACCAAACAAATATAATTTTGTCATTTTATTCCTTAATTATTTTAATCTAGTGCCTAGTAATTAATCACACTAATAAATCAACTAATTTTTAAAGTAGTAACTTGTGCTCCATGACTATACTCGTTTTTGAACAACTTTTGTAAATCCTAGTTGGCTCTCGAAATTTGTCAGGGGATAAATAATTAAACAAGCTAGTCTTTTTGCGGAGATGTCTGTAGTAATGGATTAGATAGGCTTCAGCTAAAATGATATTTGTCAGGGATTTTTCTTTGTCGAGTGGAAATATTCAGTTCTGCTCTCATAGTTTTGGATTTGCAATAGTGAGTGTGATAAAACATGCAGCACGTACCACTTTTTAGCTTAGCATAAAATACAATGTGAATATATGTAAAGGCTAAGTGATGTTTTGTTCTTTTGTATTGTCGAGTGAGATTGGCACAGAGCTTTGACTGCTTGTTCTTTGTGTGGCAGCACACCTTTTTATTTCATCCAGTTCTTTCAATCTAGCTTGTGAAAAGTTGTTAGTAATGTGCTCACTTGAAACACAGTTTTATTAGAGGCCTCTGGGTTCTTTTGGCTACTATTCAGAACAGTTCAGTGATGGGTTTTAACTCTCTAAAGTGGCCAGGGCTGTTCATTTTGCATTTATTACTACAATATAATACAGTTCCAAATTGTGATATAACATTTTGTAATGATACAATTAACTGTAAAACGATCATTCATAATTCAAAATGAAGGCACAAATAGGCATTATATTTCATGTTAAGGTGTTTCTCTGGCATCACTATATTAGCCAGATCCTACATATGGTCTGTTTAACTCAGTTCTGGCTAGTCATCTCCCTAAAAGTTTTTAATTGATTTGTAATTCCTCTTTGGGCAAATGATATTTGATCCACTATACTTCACTCTGTTATTTTTAGACTAGTGCATGGACGCTGACAAAAAAGATTGATGGCATTGCAAAACCCATAGAAATCTTTGGAGGGCAGTATCTAGAAGGAGGTTAAGGTACTGTTTGAAGATGTGGCAATACAAATATATTTTGACGCCAAATCTGGAGCAGTCTGAAAATTTGAAGCTGACATTTTGAATGAATATTCTTGACAGCCCTGACAACACTGCCTATATATATTTACAGCAAAGGTCGAGGGGGAGACGTGTGAGGTAGAAGAGCACAGCAGGCCTGTGTCTCCGACTGATGCTTGATAAGTGGAGGAGGTGTTCGTTTACTGTCTTGCCTAAGGGCACTTTTAAAACAGTGGAAAGAGTTAAATTCCCCGATGCATTTTCTTATTACTCTATTAGGCCCTTTGGAGGATTTAACCCGACGACCTTCTGCTCATATAAATTCACCTCTACTTCTGCTTCTTTCTTGCAGCTGGTCATTGAATTGAAAATTGTTTTAAGGGCTGAAGGGCTGCATTTTGAGTATTTAAATTGACAACATGTTTTTACTAAATTGTTGCCTTGGTAAAGAGTCAGGCATAAAATATTCAACTAAATGTCTTAGACTAGCTATGTATGCTGGTCTAGTTTTCTTCACTGCTTTCAAAAATATTTTGAGTATCATAAACAACAATTATAAACAAGTGACAGGAACTACTGGGAGAGCTTAATCGAGCTTACATTTACATTCTTGAGTTTACGTGCATGAGAGAGACAAAACTGTTGCTCTGCTAAGACTGATGGTCCATTTAAGTGGTCTGTGTATTTACCAGTATTTTTAAACACTAACAAACTAGGCTAATTTACTTAGTAGTAATTGGTAAATAGTATCAACAGTAACTAAGTTATAAAAAGGTGTTTCTTACTTGACAAGCATACCTTCCAAAAACTATGGCAAAAACATGAGCATCCAAAAATGTTAATATTTGTTTTGGTTTAATGCATGAGTACAATACTTATACTACCTTAATAACAGCATATACATGCAGTAAAGGTCTGGCAATAATCCACATTACCCAGGTGTGTACAGTAAGTGTGATGAGATTACTACTGGCTACTTTTACACCAAGGAAATAATTGTAATTTCTTGACTTACATGTAAACATCCTGAGTGTTGTAGTAGAGATAATAAAGCCTTAATAGAGGCATTACGTTACATATCCATTCACAATTGTATCTATACCAGCTGTTAATGTGCTCCGGTTTATCCACCAGCGTGCATAAAAAAAGTGCATAGACCTACGGCAGCTGTCTCCCTTGTCGTTTTTGCCATTAGTCACTGGGCCCTGTCTACTGCGCCGCTGTATATCTTAACATTCACACCATCAAGATTGAGTTAGGATCTCTCATATCTATTACAAAGTTGCTTGGCAGTCATGGAAAGAATAAGCCCGTCTTAGAAATATGGATGTATTAGCAGATGTTGGGATGATAAAAAGCTTGGTACTTGTGTGCTGTATGTCTGAATGAAGCCTTGGCGCTGTTGCTGTCCTTAGTAACCTTGGCCCAGCTGTAAATTAAATAGAAGTTTGTGGAAAATGACACATAATAGCAGGTTTAACATTTGTTTGTGTTATTTTTAAGTTCAGGATTCTGACAAGCCAGCATCGCTCCAGACAGACATTATAGAAAAAAAACAATATTGCTTAAACAAAAGTGAAAGAGGTATTACTTGCGTTTACAATAATGCCTGGCAAATTGTTTCAGATAATCTTTTCATATATTTTGTGATGGACATTGTAGTGGTTGTTTTCTCTCTGTTAGATATTTCACTATGCGCCTATCTTTGTGTCCAGTTATGAAAACAGTGACAGGGATGAATGTGAATGAGACATATGGGGAAGCGCAGCTCGGGGCTTCAAAACACACATGCTGGTAATTCAGAACATATTTACCATTTTTCATGACGCTTTGTTCAGTTTTATGAAATACTAGGAGACTTGTAGCATCTGTTCCTCAAAATGCTTCAAAGTAGGCTGGTATGAAAAGGAGATTATAGTACATGATTTAGCATTCGCAAATGAACACTTGATAGGTTTACAAGGTAATTGAGTGATTCATTCAGTTTTATGCAAAATTACAGTGTCATGGAAAAAGCACTTCTGTGCTGAGAAAAGGTGTTACTGCTAATGTAGTCAGCCAGTTTAACCGATACATACCTTACCATTATGTATTATGCTCAGGAGGTAGAGCTGGTCCTTTCAATAAGTGGGAGGTTGTTGGTTTGATCTCTTCTCCAGTTTTGACCCTCTTAAGGCCGACTCATACTCCACGAGGGTAGCTGCAAGAAAAAAGTGTATTTTGGGCATGGACCATTCATACTCCCCAAGAAACTGAGCTGCCAAACTCACTACAAACAGTAATATGAATTGTTTAATCAACATTTACCGTGTGTAATTGGCCAACTTAACGCTATATAGCCCCCCCCCCCCCCAAAAAAAAAAGTTGCGGAGTATGAATTGGCCTTTAGCCTGTGTGAATGTGTGTCTTCTTTAGTTTGCCCCAGGGTAGCTGTTTCTACATAGGCTTGTACATATGACTTGTTTGTAAAACACACTGACTGTCAATAATACATTTAAGCCATTATTATTAATACCACCATTTGACATTAGCTTATTATAATTGGGCTAAGTCAAGCAATGTTTGTCATTTGAAGATGCCTCTAATTTCATTTGTTTATTTTTGTATTATCAAGTAAACTCTAGTGTGAAAGCTGTACAATAGGACACTTTTTTATTTTGCAGCTTAGAGAAAGGGTCATGTAGTCAATATTGTTATGACGTTTAATTGTAAGCTGAATATAATAGTGTAGACTGACTTGTTTTGATGTTTTAAGTGAGGCAGAAAACAACCTGAGGTAAAGAAATCCAGCAGCTCTATGACAACAATGACCCTTATGTATCAGATTAACTCTGACGTGGCCTTTTTTAAATTATAGTACATACTTCATCTTCCTCAGTTAATTATGGCCGAAGGCATTTTTTATTAGTTCCTGCTGTAACTGTCAAATTTCAGAACTTAGAGCACATCATGTTTACTATGGCAGCTATGTGGTGTTTTGTACACACAGAGAATCTAGATTATTCTCTGGCATTTCGGACAATGTCAAGTGTGACATTGTTAAAATTTTTATTACTAGTGTTTAGATATTCTATTCCAGGGCAAACACCGGTTACGATTGACAGCACAGATATAAAACATTTATGTTTTAATTTCAGCCCCATTGCAACGGTATCACCTGTACACACCTGTGGACCTGCTAAATTGCTGCAAGCTTTGATAAGACTTTTTCCGCTTTTCAAACCCCACATCATTACAAGAGTATAGATATGTCTTAAGAGAAACTAGAGAGCTTACCCAGGAGTCACATTAATATATAAAATCTTTTTGTTAGATGTGAACTTAAGATATATGCTGTTTCTGTGCCCTGATCTCCCACAGTTGCATGCAGAAGCGGCCCTCCGAGACCCTGTAGTAAAAGGCTGTGAAAGATAAAAGATGGCGGGGTGGGGTTGTGGGGATTCCTCTTCGGTCTGTTCTCATTTATTACACTGACATAGCCGGGTTTGTATGATGTCTTAAGGAAATCTTCTTCTATTGTGTGCTAGATCAGGTTGCATCATACAACAAAGGTGCATTGAAACTAATAGTGTGATAGCTAACGCCACTGATTGGTGAAGTCTGGTGAGGGTGATGCAAAGTGGCTATAAGGTGAGCAAATAAAGATAGGGGCTTTGTATAGGGATGAGGAAACAGGCCTTCATATATGTCACCAGTGTGTTTTTCATGGCACAGTTTATGCATAAGTCATCCTCAAGAAATTGTTTGCGGCAATTTAGAAATCATGGGAAGACTTTAAAAAAGCTCCGGAGCCACTTGAGAGTACTCCGGTCATTCACAGCTCAGACAGAGGAAACACCCCCTGGTGCAAACAGACATATCTACTGTACTTACAATGTCACACTCTACAACAGAGTAGCCTTGAACGTAGGGATGGGACGATAGATGATTATATCGTTCATCGCAAATCGCGATGAAAACATGCACAATGAATTGGTCTTGGCTATTTTTAATCATAAGTCATAATATTTCCTAATCAAGAGTGTAAAAGCTGCTTATTGATTCCTGTGCGGCGCTGTGTGCTCCTAATCTTGGCTGCTTGTCCGGCTTGTTCCAGCAAAAAGTTTGCTTTATAGTTCCCCTGGCTGCCCCTGCCCTGCCTTCTACATGGGTTATTACACCAGTAAAAACATTGTAACTACACCAGAGTGGATCGACACACATATGATTTAATTCACTTCATTGGCCGCGGATGCTGAGTTCAAAGCACCCGTGTCCCACTGCCTCTGTCCCCAGAGCATGCCCCCGAGTCACTGGCTGCTCTAGCCGCAGCAGCGCCGGGAGCAGGCACAGAGAGGCAGATAGGAAGAATCACAGCACTGATCCACACAACAGGGCAGGGCCAGGTGAGAAACGGATTAACACTAGATAATAATAAGCCTACCTGTTGACTCTGTTTTACCGCTGTGTGGAGAGTAGTTTGTTGTTAGCAATGAGCTAAAGGGTGCTAATCAGCTGTACCCTTCAGAAGCTCAGCTCCTCCCTCTGCGCGTTACCATGACGCTACCACAGTCTCTACTCTCTGATATCATCATTATTTTATATTTATTGAGATGCTGTGAGATGAAATTATATTATATATTATTATATTATATTTTTGTAATGTCAAATTTGGTTGATCAGCTGTTTTAGTTTACCGTAGTTATAACACGTAACATACAACACAATAAGTCACTTTTTCAGTTTATTCCTCATCCACAAATCCCTCAAATTCTTCATCTTCAGTGTCCGAGTTGAACAGTTGGGCAATTACGGCATCCAGCGTGCCCGGATCCCCCTCGTCATTATCCGAGTCTGTGTCGTTGCTGTTACCTGGCAGTTCAGTGATGATTCCTGCCTTTGTTACGGTGAAGCATAGTACCGGTATGTATTACTCC